>VOQZ01000858.1:0-32683 GCA_008079305.1 Phytophthora palmivora | reverse complement strand
GGAGCAAGTTCTGGATTCAAAACCCGCCTCGTACAGCATGTCTGGAGAACAGCCACACACTCTGGTGCCGTCAGCGTGCTCATTGAATCTCACGTAGGAAAGGTCTTGAATCCGACCAAAGCCATGACGTCTTACGTGAAACTCTGAAATCCACATGTCTTCCGGGAATACAGAGGAGCACCTCCACTTGATGTAGTCGCCGGTCGCTGCAGCGGCTTCTGGAAGACGGCTACACTGGGTCTCGTCGTCGGCATACATACTCGACGCTTGCGGGACGACTCTACCGGCATTCGTGTCTCCAGCGGCGGAGCTCACGACGCAATACCTTAACACTCGTTCTCCATCAAGCGAATCAGCCTCCCAGAATCAGACGGGTGTCTTCAGAGAATCTTCGGACTTGATCAACGTGTCATCCGACATTGGTGCACCTTCAGACTTCGGAGACTGCGGAGCACGCTCTTCAGAGAGTCCGGGTTCTAGCTTCACTTCTTCCACGGACTGTCCGGAGGTCGTCGACTCTGAACGCAGATCGACCACTTCCGGAGACTCAACCATATCGGCGCCTCCCTCAGACGCCTCATCACCACCCTCACGGGCGGTGGTCACCTCGTCACCAGAAGCTTCGACTTCTGACGGGCCTTCCTCGGAACCTTGTTCACCAGAGACAACGGGTGCCTCCTTAGCTTCTGGTTCCGCAGCAGGCTGGTCTTCGATCGCCGGTTCTGCGACGTTCACACTCTCAGCAGCCTTCTTCTCTCGCGCAGCCTCCTCTTCTCGCGAGCCGCCTTCTGGATAGCATCCAAGTATGGTTGCTCCTCAGGCGGCAAACCTTGGAGACGCTGGACTGACGTGTCAAACACCGCGACCGCGACCACGGCGTCCTCCTCTCGTAGATCCTGTGTAGCCATCTTGAATATAGACGCTTGACAGGAAACTTTCTCTTCTTGTACTTCTCAAATCCGGTGATATCACGATACCAAGATCCGGGCACGCGCACCAGTTGTCGCGAAGTCGGTGAAACTTTGATCGCGGAGCAGGTCGCGTATAGTGAACCCGGTTATATGACTACTGAAAGGTTTCAGAGCCGTACAACGTAGGTGGGCGTGTGGTACCTTGTGGTATCCCTGTGGGTCGTGTCTTGGGAATATGACCCTCGCCGGAGTCTGAAGTTCAGTGAAGAGAAATTGTGTTCCTTGGAGTCTGGTGTCGGAGTTCAGGAAGTCCTTCCAGGAGCGTTCGGGAGTCGGAGTTTCTGGAAACCAAGTAGGTTACCAGAAAGCTTGGGGTGGTCGGAAAGAGGTTAATGTACCAGAGAGAGTCTGATATCGGTGTCTGGATATCACAAATCCAGAACCGAGACACTTGACTTTCAGAGATAAACAACAAATATGCAGAGTTCAGGAATATACAATATATACAGCCGTTCTTATTCTTTCTGGGCCCTTGAACGGTGGGCTAATACTCCAGGTCAACTAGGGACTCGTTACCAGACACCTGGTCTGTCTGGTATCCTTTCACGTTCGCGCACCACCCCTCTAATATAGAGGGAATATAAACCAATACAATCGGTATATATAACAGTCTACCTGCACCCTGGAAACGACTGTCTAGTTCCAGAGCCTGTCCAAACGAGCATATGAAATGGGCTACCGCTAGAGACAAAACAACGACCCAAAACTAGGATAGAATAGGCGGGTCCTCTCAGGTCTCTACGTTACCTGATCTCCACCTAAGGGGACTGAATTTGGTGGAGATCACACGGCGTACGTCCTTTACGCATGTGGTTGGATCCTCTCAAGCGGACTTGTGCAGTAGCAAGCAAATTGAACTCTGTTTATCGTTTTATCTTTCTCATAACTCTCATATATCTCTGGTAACTCTCTTCTTCTTGTCGTCCTTGGTGTCCTTCATGCATTCAGTCTTCAATCTCAGGTACACTTGGTTCTTGTATGCATCAGGATCTTGACTTGGTTTCAGTATACAGTCAGCTCAGCAGATCTCGATGAGTTGACAGGTAGAGACGTCATCACGGGGGATGTGCAGGGCAGTCATCACTTGATTGCGTGACCTAAACTTGGTTTCAGTATGGTCAGTGCAGCCGATCCCGATGGGCTGATGGGTAGAGACGTCGTTACAGGGATGTGCAGGTCACACATCACTTGATTGCGTTACTTGAACTTGGTTCACTTGGTTTCAGTATGGTCTTGAATCTTCGTTGATTTCTGAGTCTGGTATCCGGGTTTTCAGAGTCTGAAACCACTTTGGTTTTCAGAGTCTTGGTCATAGAGTGTGGAATACCAGAGTCTTGAACGGAATATCATAGTACGGAGCACCAATGCTTCAACGTACACGAAGTTCTTGAGGGTTGCGCGGGTGCGCGGCGTCCGGCGCGCGATACTTGGTCTCTGCGGGTAAGTGGTGTAGATCCTTGAACCATCATCGTCGCGCTGGACGGTAACGGGATGAGGTCTCTCAGAGATACGTTCTTCTGAGAGACTTTCCGCCAGGAATTAGGCACTCATCGTCGGGGAAAGTCCGGTGACCAGACAGAGTGCATTTGACCTTCAGAGTTGTGCACACTCTGAAGTACACTTCTGGTCCATTGGGCCCCTTTACAGTCAGGCGAAGGTTCGTCTAAAAATCTTCCACAGATGTCGCACGGGTGCAGCCGTGTCCCAAGCTCCCCTCTCTCATAACCCATATTATAACCAATCACATCGTAACGTAATATCCACCTGTCGCTCGAAAATCGGAAATAGCATCATGTCATTAGCCGAGTTCAATCGCACGTACCCTTCAGGCGGCAGCATTCCATGCGGTAGCCAAATTACTACCGGGAAATGTGCAGGGCACCACACCGATGTTGGCCGTGTACTGGTCAAATAGACCCTGGTTGCCTTGCCTTTGGCATTCATCACTATGGTGGGTATCCAATCATCTGTTCGTCTCACCCAAAATTCGTGGGTCGACTCACTCGGCTGCCTGCGGCGGAGTCTGAACTCGGCTGTTGCACGGTCTGACAGGCATACTGCTTCCGTAGGCCCATCTGCAGTCTGCAACCCATATGTTTGGTCATCTGTGTCCTTTAATGACCGTAGCAGGGGAACCACCACTTCATCGGGTAGCTTAGCCGCCGAGTTGTAGAGATCCAGCCGAATTCCCGCGGGGATCATGAAGTCAGTGCCTAGTATGAGGTCGACCCCGGCGTGATGAGGCATTATCCATACTTCAAACTCGTAAACAACCTCCCAGCCGAGTGTAACCTTTACCAACGCTTTGTGGGTAGTTGACACCTTGTCTTTACCGATCCCTTGGATATCAATCTGTTGGTCTCGGCTGGCGTACTGCTTCAATCGCAATCTTCTAGCCAGTGTAGAACTCACCGCCGAGACGTTTGCTCCAGTGTCGAGCAATATCTTCACTCGCTTGTCATTCACGGCACCATTACGAGTGCGCGCATCCGAACTCGGCGGTCAAACTTCTGTGACGACCACCAGCCGAGTCGCTCACCCCGAAGTAACTTCACCACTCGCGGTCTAGGTGTCACGCCATCATACCGCCGAGTCGCCGCTGCACTCACCATCACCGAGTCGTCTTCATTCGACTCCTCGGATTCACGTTCATTACCATCGCGATCACTTATTCCTTCGTCCGTCCCAACCGATCCCTCGGGCCATCCTGCTTCCCCTACGAAGGCGAACACGAAGTTTGCCTCCACCACAGGTTCAGCTGACTGTGGCAGCCCGGAAAATTCCAACCCAGTCAGTGTTGGCGGGCTGCCGAGTTAAATCACTAGGCGTGTAGAGATCTTGGAGTTCTTCCGGGACTTTGGACTTGTCGACGTTATTTTTCACGAAGGAAGCCAGCTTTTCGTAGCGGCGGAAGAGTTCACATTGGCCGACTTCGTGGACTTGTTTGCAGAACTTGCAACGTCTCCGACAGAAGTGAGCCGAGTGGCCCATGCCTCCACAAGCAGCGCAAAGCCCATATTGCTGGCGTTCTCTCGAGGTGTCCCGACGATCACGTCCTTCAGTCGGTCCTCTAAATGGTCTAGCCGAGTTCCTCGGGGTCCTAGCCGAGTCGCTTCGGTCATTGGTGAACCCGGCATCGACGTAATCTGTGTCATCTTCTGACTCGGCGTCTTCATCCTGACCATATGCGCTGTATCCGTCCGAGTCTTCAGAATCGTACAGCCCGGCGTCTCGGCTTAATTGACCACGGCTTGTTTCAGTGTGTCCTGTCGATCCGTAAAGTTCTTCAACGACGTAATCCGCAGTATCTATCCGTCGATCCCGACTTTCTTCTCGGCGTCGATCGCTTCTACGGTCTTCTCGGCGTATATCTCTCTTGTCATCTCGGCGGCCGTCACGTTTATCATCTCGGCGTCGATCGTTCCGTCGGTAATCTCGGCGCATTTCATCTCGGCTTCTCCCTGAAACTAGCCGATCTCGTTGCTTCTTCCGCTTTTCGCCCAGAATCTTCTTGTTGATGATCTGCTCGACCCGGTGGATATCATTTAGCTGAAGTGGATACAGCATGTCCATGATGTCATCGTCGCCGCAGTTAAGGAGGAACTGCTCGACATGGTCGGCAGCATCGGCTCCACCACGCTTATACTGGATCTTCGCCGTTCGTGCATACCCATTTAGCCGAGTCAAGAAGTCGCAGATCGTCTCTTTATCCTTGCGCTTAGCCGAGTAGTATCGCGTCCTGGCCGATTGGTCAAACTGTGAGCAGTAGTAATCCAAGAACGCCTCGCTCAGCAGGTTCCACCGCTTTTGGATCTTCCTCGGGAGTTGGCGATACCAACTTTTCGCCGTTCGGCCGAGGCTGAGCGAGAAGGGTTCGCACCAAGAGTCTTGGGGCATACGTGTGCCTTTCATTTCGTAGATGAACCTCTTCAGCCATAGTAGCGAGTCATCGGATCGATATCGCCGGCCGTCGAACTGGGCTATCTTGTCCAAGGAGACATGCGACCTCAATTCCAGATACTGGGATCCTCCCTGATCACCCTGTCGTTGCTGAGGTGATAGATCTGGTCTTTGACCGTTTCATCTCGGCTTGGGCGGTAACCATGGTCATCGTCTGAACCTTCTTCCGCTTCAGCCGAGTTATCTTCTTCGGATTCCCACTTATTGCGTCCTAGCCGAGTTCGACTCTTCTTCGGACTCAGCATGTGCGAGTCTTCGAAGTACGGCGTCCCTGCTGTCGCCCGAAACCGCTCGCCTTTCTTCGTCTCGGGTGTCTTCATCGTCGTGATCTTGCTTGGGTTCGTCGCTGGTTGACCACCCTTTGGGTCCTTCAGGTATGGGGTCTTGCTCAGCATTTCGCCGAGTTGAGGCTCCATTCCGCCGAGTTGATACCCTGCTCCGCCGAGTTGGGAACCACCATCTGAAGTTGTCAATAGCCGGGGTTTGATCTGCACTCCGAAAGCCTTCCTCAGCTTCCCCCTCCAACGTAACAGCTCCACGCTAGCCAAGTCAAGATTCCAATCACTTAGAATCCACGGACTCGGCCGACTGGTGACCCGGAAGCCCATTGCTTTTAACAACAATTTTGTCGTCTCGGCTACTTCTGCGGTGTCGGACCACTCCATTGGCCCAGCCAGCAAAGGGCCCAGTGATGGCCATCTCGCCTGCGCCAACGGGACTGGGGCGAATAACTTCATCCATTCACTATCTCTCATCATCTCTCCGCCGAGTTGTGCTAACACCTTGTTTGCACTCGGCGTATCCGCATTTCGTGTCGCTCTCGGAACAAGGGGCGGACGTTCCCCTTGAGCGACACCTTGATCTTCGTCATCCGCATCTTCACCGAATTCAGCAGCCAGGTTTCGCTCCACCGGACGCGGAACTCCCATCCGGCTCACTTGGAGCGATAATTCCCCAACTTCGCCGAGTAGCTCAGCTGTCGTTTTCACGTAGCCGAGCTCGGCTTTTTCTTCATAGTCTTCCTCATCCTTCTCTTCATCACTTGCATGACCTTGGGCGTCCTCTCCTCGAACTGGACACTGCGAGATCCGTCCGCCGTCGCGTCCATCGTCATCGCAATTGCCGAGTCCGCCGAGTCGGCAAAACTCGCCGCGCTTATCCCCGCGTGGGGAGAGCCCTTGGCCGTCGCCGGGCTATCTTCACGTAGCGTGCTCGTTCCCTTAGTCATCCTTCTTCTTCTTCTTCTTCTCTCTTCTTCTTGTTTGCTCGAAACTTGGCTACTTTGGTACCTGCGAAAAACAAGCGCACCCCTGTTCCCGGGTCGCGGCACCAGTTGTGGTGTTGCAGAACGCACAAATTCGTCAGATGTGGGTTAATATAACGCAACCACAACAATCGCCGAGTTAGGTCGGCGTTTGTTGGCCTGCGCTGGGTTGTCCCCTAGCGGTTCGGCCCTTCCGGGACAGCTGGTGTCTCGCTTCCGCCGAGTACCAACCAACCAAGCCAGCCATAATATGGTATCCCGTGCCCTCCACCAAAGGATGGACGACGGCGCGTTAGCGCTTTTACGGGTCGCCGAGGCAAAGGCTACTCGGCTGAAAGAGTAACGGTACCCGGGCTGTACGGTATACCGACCCGCCGAGCTCGGGTACCGTTACTCTTTCAGCCGAGTAGCCTTTGCCTCGGCGACCTGTAAAAGCGCTAACGCGCCGTCGTCCATCCTTTGGTGGAGGGCACGGGATACCATATTATTGGCTGGCTTGGTTGGCTGGTACTCGGCGGAAGCGAGACACCAGCTGTCCCGGAAGGGCCGAACCGCTAGGGGACAACCCAGCGCAGGCCAACAAACGCCGACCTAACTCGGCGATTGTTGTGGTTGCGTTATATTAACCCACATCTGACGGATTTGTGCGTTCTGCAACACCACAGTTGTAGTGACGATGACGTGATCCCGCCAACCCAACCAGCAGCAGGAGAAGTTCCCCCTTTATCATCCAGACTACCTTCCAACGACAAACTGCAGGGAAACCCTGAGAAGTCATCAGTAGCTTTTCCTTTTGCGACAGAAGCCGGTGATTCTTTAAAGAGTAATGACGAAAATCCCAATAATGATTCAAAGGTGTCAGCAGATTCGTCGATGCCGATGCGCCAAGTCGATATTATCAGCGTTCCAAAGCCGAAGGGTAGTGGCAGATCACGGTCGACTTCAAAGCAGCTTAGACAGCCAAAACTTATAACTCGTCTTGCAGTGCACAAGTACCCGTGTGAACTCACTGTACCACTTAACCAGTTTGTCATTTGGCTCGCAATACAAAAACATCAAATATGTGGCGGAGATGGTAGACAAATATCCTGTTCAACTAGAGGATGCATACCTCAGATCACGGACGATACAAGTTGGCTGGGAAGTACTGAGACCAACCACGTACATGCATACATTTGTCATTCCTATTGATCTGATGAGATCTATGGAGGCAGCAATCAAGACCGCAAGGATTGAGCAGAAAGAACCCGACCCACTCGAAGCTAGGAACGAGCAACAAGGGGTCGTACTTGATCTTGTAGCTTCTGTCGACCCTAAACTCTGGAAATTCAGCGGGTAAGGTTGCTCTTTAAATAAGGTTGCCGAATTGTGGTTGCTATATTAGGGTTGTTTTAACAATTGCTTATTCTAGTCGGTATGTAGGTTCGTTAGCAGCGTTCTATGCTTTGAAGGCCAAAACAAAAGCATGGTTTGAGGACCGAAAGTGGTTAGAGCAAAACTGGAGTAAGATTGAGTCGAACGTGGATCTATTTGGACCTGAGACGGGCACCACTGGTATTTCATCGGTTTCGATATGCCTGCGACATGGGGCAATGGCCAGTGATTTAATTTCAATGTTTGCATCAACTCCATTGAGCTTGGAATTTGCGACACAGTCCGGTAAAGGCCTAATTGCATTCGACAATATTGTGGGTGGTTTGTGTCGCGGGTGGCTAAATGATAACCCAGTGGATTTTTGTTTGGAAGCGCTTAATAGCGTTGAAAAGCAATACTACGTGCTGTCATCGTTGACGTCAGTGGTTGGATGGCCGAGCACACCAATCACAGCAACCAAGATTATTGTGCATCCTATGAACTTGAAATCAAACCACTGGGGTGTCATAATTGCAAAGCTACGGTACATTGAAGCTGTCCATAAAATGGGTGTGCATATCTACATGTATGAACCACTCATTGACGAGGAATATCACGATGACATGGAAATAGAATGGGACGGAATTACAAATAAGGAAGGCGAGGTCGTGAAAGAAGGTCTGCGTGGTTTTGTGGAGAGATGGTGTCAAAAACCTTCACCCAAAATCAAACTGCACATGGATCCAATAGAGTGGGTCAATGCTCCACAGCAACCTGACTTTGAGAGCTGTGGGGTTCTCGTGGTGAGTCAGGCCTACAGCTACGTCACGGAAAATCTGCAGTGGCAATATAGTAACGTGTTCAAAACTAATGTGAAGGTCATGATACTACAGATGCTGTGGATGGTCCTGTGCAACTCACGCAAGCGACGTTTGGCTCGTTCTACTGTGGATAAGACAAAGGAAATTAATGAGCAACTTCATAACCAACTCAAGTAGGTAAATGAAGCTGTATTAGCGTTCTAATAGAGACACCCATGTTTGCTATTCCTTTAACTTGTTGACCGCCATCTCTAGCAGCGTTTCAAAAGATAGATTGCCGTCCTGACGCAACCCAGAGTGGCTCAGCTCAGAAACTAAAGCGTAATTGTTTTCCTCGCTCTCTTCAATGCGCGTAAGTAGCTCAATTTGAACTTTCAATATCATTTCTAGGTTCATGCCAATCTCCTCCACCTTGATTTTTATGACTGCAAGCTCGTGAATTCTCGCCTGTATCAACTCACGTGCCAGCAAACGCCCGTCCATTTTAGTTGTGGTGATGTTGAATCTTTGCGAAAATCGTTAAGTTTGGGAGATGTGTGTCACTCATGTTTGTGTACCACACGCATAAATGCGTAGAGCACACACATTTGGTACGCTAGTGATAACTATATTTAGACAATTTTGATGACGATGGCGACGTGTTCTCGTCATTTATTATGAAAATGGTGATGAAGGGGACGTGTCCACGTCATTTATAATATATTACCGTAGCGCAGCTGGTTTTTACGTTGCTTTTGGTCCTAAGGTTGCAGTAAAATGTGTTGTGACGTTGTATTACGGTTGCGGTAACGCCGTTCCGCTCGACTGGGTACATAAGTCCAAGACACTGTTCGGACGCACAACCCACTTTGCAGTCATGCTGTCCCCGTGGCACTTAGTAGCGCAGCAGGTGAAAGAACGAGACTGCTCGTTCGCCCAGCTCCTCCAAGCAGGGTTGACGAGCTTCGTCGACTTAGATGACTCGTTAGCGCAAGCTGCACCACCAACCAAAGGGTCACCGAGCGTTAGGGTGGACCCGAACCTGCTGTACGCGCGGCTACCGAGGTCCTACCAAAGCCTTGTGCTGTCTTTCGATGGTTCGGCTAAGACAGAGAAGCACGGTGGCTATGGCAGTTGTGCATGGATACTGTGGAGATTACCAGAGTGGACTATAGTGACCGCTGCGAGCGCTTACCTCGAGGCGACCACGGTGAACCTCGCCGGGTATGCGGGAATGAACAACGGAGTACAAGCTGCATTAGAGCACACGACCGAGGCCTTAGTCATCATGGGCGACTCGAGACTCGCAATCCAGCAGTCCCTAGGGGTGATCGCATGTCGTAAGGAGTCACTGTTGACCCAATTGAACCGCCACCGAGAGCTCATAGCCAAGATCCGGTCAGTGAAGTACTTGCACGTGGTCCGAGAGTTCAATGCAGCTGCAGATTCGCTAGCAAGCGAAACTCTCGAGAGCATGGTGTCGACCGAGGCCAGGCTGTCATAATTGATCGCGCTAAACCGCATTCAAGAAGTCATCTATGAACCAGCTGCCAAGGCCTAGACCGAGGACAAACCATCGGTCAACACTGTCCGAGCTCATGTGACAACAGGCTCTCCCCGTCGCAGAACTTTTTTCGATTTTGTGCAAGACGACACTGAGACCGGACGACTAACGGTGACTACCCGGCAGCAAGCTAAAGTTAACGAGAAGCGGGTCAGATTTGCCAACGAGACCTCGGTAGTCGACCGAAGGGAAGCGGACAGTCAAGACAAAGCGAATGATACGCCTACAAAAGCTCAAAACCACGTACGAGATGAGCAACTGATCACCGAGGATTCAACTTCAACCGTCCCGAGTGCAAACGACATAGACCCTCTGACGGTCCAACGAGAGCGTCCGAGACGGATCGCAGTGGCCCAGGACGAAGAGTTGAGATGGTCTAACCTCAAGACAGTACTCCGTGGTGAAGACTCGAAGGTCAGTTATCGAGCAGCGAGAGATTCATGGAAGATGTCGGATCGGTTCTCGTTAAGCGAGGACAATGTCCTATATTACCTTGGAACGAGCCGCCGGATGGGTGACCGACAGCAAGAGGAAACTATCTTACGCTTGGTAGTGCCCTCAACGATATTCCAAGAGGTATTGCAAAACTGCCATGACTCGCTAGAAGGCGGTCACCAAGGCATTGTCCGAACCTTCAACAGGATCAGACAAGACTACTACTGGATCGGTCTCTACGCGGACGTCGAAAGGCACGTGCGGTCTTGCCCCGATTGCAGCTCTAGCAAGAGCCGACCACAGTTCCGAGGGTATTCGCCTGGCAACGTACTCACCGAGAGGCCGTTCCAACTGGTGTCCATGGACTTTGTCATACCACTACCGAAGTCTCGGAGAGGCAATACAGCGTTTTTGCCCTTCCAGTGCGATTTACACAGGCTTCGTGATGGGAAAAGCGATGGCCGACACAACTGCGCTCTGGGTAGCAAAAGCTTTCGAAGAGTGTGTCTACCGAAGATTCGGTGCTCCGACAATGATCCGTCATGATCGCGACCCACACTTCATGAGCGAGGTATTCCAAGCTTTCACCGAAATGATGCAATCGAGGTCAAGGGTGGCCCTGAGCTACCGTCCGCAAGCTAATGGTCAACAAGAACGGTCGGTGAAGACCGTCATGCAATCAGTGCGGGTGTACGCCGAGGACCCGCTCCAACAAGACTGGGATGCGTTCGCCGAGAAGTTGATCTTCGGGATCGACAACTCGATGAATGCGATGAGGAAAGAAACTCCGTTCTACCTTGTTCATGGGTGGGACGCACAGTCAACGCTCCGAGCGATGACCTCGTCGATCAAACGAGGGTCTGGAAAGCAAACCGACGCGTTAGCATGGCGTCGAGAAGTGAACCGTCAACAGGAGATCGCACTAGAAATGGCTAAGGAATACCAAGCCACCGAGAAGTCTCGGAGAGCCCAGAAACACAATGAAGCGCTTAGTGGAAGAGAACAAGCGGCTATACCGGGTACTGGTCAGACCGAGCCCTCGGACGAGGCACGCTCTGTCTCAGGGGCAGCAGATGATACCCCGGTCACCGCACAGAGGTCATTATTTGAGACCGGTGACCGCGTATGGCTGTACATGGAACGCGTGAAACCAGGACTGACGAAGAAGTTAGCACACCGATGGCATGGGCCATTCCGAGTGAAGAGAAAAGTCAAAGAGTTCGCATATGAGTTGGAATTACCCGACCGAAGCGGGTACAGGTTCTACCCTGTTGTGCATATATATCGACTCAAGGTTGTGAACGAATATGGGAGTCGACCGAAGGATCGGTTGACACCGGAGGTGACAGAGGAAACGAGGCTAGATTTCGACGAGGAATTGCTTCCCGAAGATAGCTGGGAGCCTGATCAACTCGCCGGTGAATACGAGGTCGAGGCTATTCTCGACGACCGCGTCCCGTTATCCACAAGCACCGAACGAGCCGTCCGAGAGTTCCAAGTGAAGTGGTTGGGATACGATGAACCAACATGGGAACCTGCGTCCAATTTGTCGTGTGGAGGTCTTCTCTATGACTACTTGCGAGAGAAGCGCAGTGACCGACGGTTGCAAATGGTCCAAGTTGCCGGACTAAATGGAACGTCACCGACGATTGACCTGCCTGCAGGGCCAGTACAGCCTGCAGTGACAGACGAAAAGAAGCTACTGTACTGAAATGAGGATTCGCTGTGAGGCCGGTGCAGCCTACAGAGATGAATGATGAAGATTACTGTACCGAATATTGCATTTTTGCGTGAAAAGTAAACGAACCAGTGAATTGGAGATTACGACAAAGAACGACAGAGAAACCAAGTTACCAATTACACTACAGCACTCTTGGAACTACGGGAGTAGCTTGGACAACGAAACCGAAAATACGCCGACCGAAATTATATCTCGGTAATGGCGGTAGCCAAGTCCACAAGGATGTCCAAGCTGGCACTCAGGATGTCGGCAGGAGGAGACCCTAAAATACCGGAAGCCGGAGCCTCCGGAGATGAGCCCGGTGTGTCCGAGGCCTCGGCGACCCACGGAGCACGAACAGCGGTCGGATCAAGAGCTGGACTAACCACAACCGAGAATGCCACGCTTGTGTAAGAACGGTGCCGAGGAACAAATAGCGGGACATCAGGGTTGCAGGGAGCGAAGGTAGTGTTATACGGATGCTCGGCGGGAGCATCCATCCAACAATTGCGCCACGGCTGTTGCGCATCAAGGACCATGAGCTCGTGAATCCAGTTATCCGTTGTAGGAGCCCAATCCAACACTTCAAACGGATACTGCAGGTAGGAGGGCTCCAGGAGAAGCTCAGCAGGATTCTCCCGAGGCTTGTTGTCACGCTCAATACTCCATTCCCAGACTCGATACACCATCTGCTGACGGAGACGGTCCGCACGGAGATTCCGAGCCTTGTTATACGACTTCCACTTTGCGATCAAGGCAACAACCAAAGGGTCATTACGACCATGTTCTCTCTCGAGACTGCGAAGGTAAATCTCGACCACCGAGACTTGGACCCAGTGACGACGCTCCAACAAAGCGAGACCCAAGTCTGCATTCTCGGACTTGTCCGTGGATATACCTTGGAACTGCCGCCACATCTTGACAGTGCGTCCGAGCCCAGTTTCTCGGATGGAGATCTTCGTTCCCGATGGAAACCCGCTGGAGTCGAAGAGACACGCCTGGTCGTGTAGCCGGCGACGGAGCTGCTGCCACGGATGACTGGAGTTTTCCCAGTCCATCGGAGCAGAGAGACTGGCAGCAGACACTGGTGAAACTCCGTCCTTCGGCAAAGGCTCGGAAGACTCCGACACCAAGCCTCCTGAGCACCAGGCGCGGTGAAACCAGGCTCCAAGAAAGGACCAGCTAGAGCGGCGAGCTTCTTCGATCCGAGAGGAAGCTGAGGGCTGCTGCCGATAGGAGTGAAAGTCACAGAGCCTGGACCTGGCGCTGTGGACAACGTAGCCGTGACCACCGCGTGTGGTTTCCGAGCGCTCGACTAAGACCGCCGAGGGCGCAACAACGAGGACGCCGAAGCAGAAACTACAGATGGGGCAGTGACAGCCGGCCGAGAGCTTGAAGGATGGACTTGAGAGACCTGGCGTCCATTAGTTCCAGAGACGGTGGTAGGGGGTGTCTGCATCACCGCCGGTGGCGTGGAACTAGTCGGAGAAAGACCGAGGACGAAAACATCCTCCGCGAGCTCTCGTTCCGCCATTTCCATTGAACGCAGACCGGATACCGCAGATGCCCCTCGGATAGGTCGGCCATCCTTACGAGGTAACGAAATCACCGGAGACGAGAATGGACTGTTCACGGGCTTTGAGACTCCGGCGTTATCCACATCACCGGACGCCAAGTCAACGACATCGGGCGAGAGTTCTGTGGCTGTAGCACTGGGAGCAGTGGCATCCTCGCCCGAGTCGGGAAGCTCTTCAGTGTCTTCCGCCTCGCTATCTGAGGCTGCCGAGAGCTCGTCAGCCACTTCACCGTCCTCGAACCCTTCACCCGCAACTTCGGATGGCACTTGCTGTGAACCAGGTGAGGCCTCGGTCTCCACAGATACGGCCGACGCAGTCAGAGGAGGAGTCGGTGAGGTTGGCACGGTGGAAGTTAAAGCTGGTGCGACCGACGTCGAAGCACTAGGAGTCGGAGAGCTCAGTGCAGGTATCGAAGAAACAACAGGAGATGAGTGTGTGGTGGGCGGCAGACGAGCAGGAGTCGGAGCCGACGAACGACGTTTGGGCTTCACCGAGGGACGACCGAGTCGTCGATTAAGCGGTAACGAAGACTTCGGAGTGGCCGAGGTTGACGAACCAGGTTTAGCCGCTGGGACTTGGTGTTCACGAAGTCGACGACGTTTCGGGGGAGGCCCTACCGGCTGAGAATCCTCGGGGTCACCTTCCAGGTTACTTGAGGTGCTTGTGTGGCGAAGTGGTTCTGCGAAATCGCAAGATCGCAGGAGTCCTCTTGCACACTGCGCCCGAACTGCCGACTAACGGAGGGGGTACTCCGATCTTCCGTGAAGTTACTTGATCTCACCTTGTGTACCCGTCGGGTGATCTCGATAGATGCGCTTGTTGTCGATCTTGCTGTCGGACAGAACAGCGGGACAGGTGGCAGCAGCGGGGATACTTCTACTCGCTGCGCCGTGTAGTTATCGAGCTTCGATATTAGGTGTCTTGGGTTGATCTTGATCCCAGACAGTGTCGATCTTAGCTTGGGGGTCTTGTGGTCGGTGTGTGACCTTTATCCAATAGTTCGAATACGTGCTTGCCGCTTCCTATAGTGGGGCCTTGAGATTTGAGGGTTCACGAACGTCCAACCAACCAATCTGGGCGTAGGGTTTCTACTTAGTGTCGATCTTGATCCTGCGTGGCGTCGGGAGGGCCAATCTTGTTTATCCCTGCCCGGAATAGCGTAGATGAAGGAAGACTTGTGTAGTAGAAGGTAAAAACAACTCTGAATTAATGGTTAATGTCCTATGCTTCTCATCGGTGGCTATCCAAGCTGCACTGGCTTCCTAATACACATAATAAAACTAAGATCGATATTTACCTGTCAGGATCGATATCGCGTGCGTACAATCGTCTTGGGCGGGGATGATGGCACACGCATTCACTTGGTCATTATAGTGAGTGTCACTATATCGAGGATCGCCATAGAGAGGAGTTACTTGGGACATTGATTGACGGGACAAGATTGAAGTCGGAAAACTTCTTATCCGCTTCACCACACTTGGAGGCACCGAAATGGCTTGTTGGGCCGTACCCGAAGCCTCGTTATCACTTGATTCGTTGTCCGAGCGACCAGAGATCGAGGTCGGGGGAGGTTCCGCCGTCACACGTGGTGGGGACAGACCGTGAAGACTCCAGTCGATGTCGTCAGCCGTAATGCCCGCCGAAGCGAGGACAAGTGCGTCGGAGTTTAGGCCGTGGTTGGCCGAATGCTGACGAAGGATCAAATTCGCCCTCTGCAAACCAGCGTTCTCAGTCACCAGAGCTTGGATGCGGACCGGCACCGTACCATCATTCCGGTTGTCGCTCCGGAGCAGGTAAGACCGAAGCTTGGCCATCTGCTCGGTATATGCCACCATACCAGCCTTGAAACGCTCCCGATCCTTTCGGATCGTCCGCATGGCTGCAGCAGCGTCGGCCTCGGTGTTCTTCACACGAATACCGAGTTGAGACATGGACTCGGCGTGAGTCGCTATGGCAGCGTTGGCCAGAGCAAGCTGTCGAGAGAGAGCCACATTCTCCAGCCGAACAGAGTGTAGAGTGTTGGCGGCAGCATTGAAGTCACAAGAAGCTTGGGCGCAGAACATCTCAGCCCTCGTTCGGAGCTGGAACTCGGTTGCGAGTTTATCTTCGGCATCCTTGACTTGCTCTTGGCATCGAGAGACTTTGTCCCGTAGCGAGACCATCTCCTCGGATCCATGAAGGGGAATCTGGACAAGAGCGATAGCAGCAGCCATAACCTCACCGAGATTTGACGCGTTCTGCAGACGACGGTCCAAGTTGACGTCGACGCGGCACGGAGGATTACGAGCAAAACCAATAACAAGCTTGGCGACCTGCAAAAGTTGAAGATCGGTGGGAGTCAAAGTCGACTGCTCGGTGGGATCGTTGACAGGCCTTTCCCCTTTTGATAACATCCACAGAACTTCCACCAGACACCCCGCAAGTTGCTGAATCCTCTGCCGGCGCGGGAATTGGTGTCGAGCGAGAGTCTGCTTCGGAAGAAGGCGGAAGAGGAGACGTCGGGGGCGAGCAAGGTGATAAAACCGGCGGAGACCCTCCTGACACCCCGCGAGTTACTGAATCCACTGTCAGCGCGGGGGTTGGTGACAGAGGGGTCCCCTCCCCCTGCTCAGCGGCCCCTGGATCCTATGAGGCAGTGTGTTCGCCCTCTGAGGGCACATCAGTAGATGCCTGAAGACGCAAAAGGTGAGTCAAGGCGTGGACGGAGGCCTCGGATAGACGTATAAGCTACTACATACCTGTTCTCGAGGCCCGAGAGCCTGCATAGCTGCGGCGGTGGCCCGCTCCAGGGCACGCGACTGGCGGACCATGACGGGCGATGGAAAATTGGAGAATGAGGCGCCACGACGGTCACCAGTTGGGCAGGTTCGAGTCGAGGCGGGGGCAGTTGCGGTGTTGGGTTCTAACGGTGGGGTAGCTACCCAGTCGCTAGGGCAACCACCATAGAACCTTTCGGTGAAAAGCGAGGATTCACTCCCTTGTAGGATTATACATCCCGCGACGGAGTGACAGGGAAGGAATAGTGACATCCGAGAGCCTCGGCTAGCCTAATACAACCTGGCCGAGGCTTCCTGGATTAGGCCGCGACCGGGCTCTGTACCCATCTCAGATCCCTTGTCCCGCATCAGTACAGTCCCAAATCCGTACTTAAGGGTGAGTTATCGACCCCTCGGTCGTACTTATTCTGAAACCTCGGAGGCTCCTACAGAGATTCGTTTACACTTGATATTTGTATATAGGCATAGGACATGACATAGGATGACATACAGAGGCTCTCTGAGCCTCACATTAAGCAGTTTATAAAACGCAGTCTTCCCCCAGCTAACAAGAGTCAAGTCCGACTTAGGTAAGTGTAGCTAGCTTATTTAAGTGCCAGGACACGCTCCGTGATGTGGGATGCCTGTTGGTAGACTCAAGGTACATTGAACCGAGAGTTTATCCTGGTCAGGCCAACGGTTGGTGTGACCGAGAGATCGGAGGCGACAGTGAAGTTTCGTTACGTGTATACTTAGGGTCTACTAAGGTGCTAGTGTATATTTTGCTCCCCGTCGAAGTTATACCTCGACACCCCTGTATAAGGCCTAACACGCCGGTACCCTTTCCTCTGAGGGACTGCAGGGTTACGCGCGAAAGCGCAATATAACACCCTAGTCTAAGCTCGTGGCAGTGGTGTAGGTAAGGGTTACCTAAAACAACCTCGGTATACAGAAGCGCTTACAAACGACCCGGTGTAAGGGATCGTTCCTGGTCTTCAGGTTTGATCCAACAATCGTTGGCCTTAACGGGGAAGCGTGTGCTGTTGGTGGGAACTCACCGACAAGTGAGAATTCTATCGTGTCCTACACGACACAATATATTGGCTAGATCCAACTCCTAGTATCTTACCCTAAGTGCAGATCCAAGATCCCGGTATTAATTGCTTAGCCGGTAGATCTTCGGTTTCTCAACGATCAAGATCGCGCTATAGGAAGCGCCAAGCAATCAAAGGACCTCGCGTAGAGGGAAATCAACACGAAAGGAGTTACTGCAAGGCCAGATCCAGATCTAGGCCGCCGGATTCGAGCTTGATCTAATCGCTTGGACTCCGGATCTACTACTGGCGAGTGGTGTGAAGACTTCCACGCTACTCTACGACCCAAACGTCACGCCAAGACGTTCAACCTACACAGATCAAGCAACCTAGCCGTCCCCAAGAGAGGAAGATCCAGCCCAACCGACGGGTACACAAGGCTAGCAAGTTCAGCAGATCACGGAGCATCGGAGGGCCCCCTTCGTTAGCGGTGTCCGGGCATTGGTAGGAATTAGATCTAGCGATCTCGCAAATTTTGCTGATCCCGCTACACCACACTTCCAAAGATGCCCACCATCTTCCGGACCGTCTCAAACTGAGCATCGGTCAGATGAGGGAACTCCCCTCTATCCATCCTGGCTTACCTTATAGGAGCCACAGAGGATTCAGGTAGTCAATCTACCCGCGTAGGTGTGGATTGACTACAAGTGCTACCAAGTATGACGGGGTCACACGAGCACCTTGCTTGAGGAAGCGTGCTAATAAGAGTACAAACTCTAAGTGAATGGCGGTTCACTAGTCCCTGGTCTTAGGGGACTTAATAGCCAGTAGGAGTTAGATTTCAGACTAATTTATTTATAGTTAATTATGTCATTTGGCCCGTAATACAAATAACTACTTAACTATAATTTGTTCCTACATATGCGGTCAAATACTATTGGTTAGCCCTCAGCCACCCGACCTACGCGGCAGTAGTGTGGTCCACATCACCCAGGACTGACTATTCACAAAACGAATACTCTCAGAAGTATATCTACTTCTAGAGGCTGTACCCTATCTGGGGTACCCCTCATGTACATAGTCCACCACGGATCGGCAACTCACCAAGTGAGGTTATTTATCCAATCAGCGCGCGCTGTTGATTTGATGTCGGTTTCGCAAATCCCGCGGAAATCACAATTCAATGAGTTTTAAAATGAGTGGTTTTTAATATTCAATATTTTAGCC
This sequence comes from Phytophthora palmivora, assembly GCA_008079305.1. Classification (NCBI taxonomy): domain Eukaryota; phylum Oomycota; class Peronosporomycetes; order Peronosporales; family Peronosporaceae; genus Phytophthora; species Phytophthora palmivora. The sequence goes on along the minus strand of VOQZ01000858.1, from coordinate 14,022 downwards.
AATTGCTAGCCAGCCAGCCATCAACCTCAAATTCGAAATGGATTCCACTTTGTTTGTGTGGGCACAGCTGGGCCGGAATCACGTTGCACATCGCTCACCATATAACTTCCTACTTAAATATCTGTGACATACTTGCCCTTGAAGCAAGCATGTCATGGACATATGCTTCATTTACGAACGACGCGATGATTGGACATAGTAGAAGTTCAATGTTTACTCTTGATTTATCCCTTAGGATAGATACTGTAAAACAGCCCTTGCAGCTGTGATTCCATCTTTGCTCTGTCTCGTGGTGCTACTGACCGTAGCTGTCTGAGACCGCTCGCCCATATTCGTTACGTCTGTCCGACGATCTTGACGTTGTGCACCGTTTTGTTTGTGTGGGCACAGCTGGGCCGGAATCACGTTGCACATCGCTCGCCATATAACTTCCTACTTAAATATCTGTGACATACTTGCCCTTGAAGCAAGCATGTCATGGACATATGCTTCATTTACGAACGACGCGATGATTGGACATAGTAGAAGTTCAATGTTTACTCTTGATTTGTCCCTTAGGATAGATACTGTAATTGGGTAGATAAACAAGCAACCGGGATTAGAAAATGATAGACTTTTGGATAGGTTGACACCGAATATGTAAAAATAACGGCATATTACGACTGATATCACTTACAGACAGAAAAATGTTACAAGTGTGTTTTTATTCAGTACAGCACTTTTAGCCAATTGCATATCAATGTGCCATATTCTCAAATGTCGATTGCTTTACGGTATATTTTGTATCTGAACAGTCTCTTTGATAAAACCTGTAGATGCATCGAGGCCAGTGATGTCGTCTAAAAACTCCATAGATGCATCGAGGCCAGTGATGTCGTCTAAAAACTCCATAGATGCATGGTCGTCGTCCATTTCGAACTTGAGGCTGTCGGCTGACTGGCGGCGACGTCGTAATACCAGACGCAAGTAGTGAGTGGTACTTTAGCTTATAGTCTTAAAGTCAGTACATTCATCGTTGGGAGGCAAATCTTGACTATTTTTACAAGGTACATGGTTCCGGAACGACTGTATCCAGAACAGGCTGCTGTTGTACTAGGAATTGTTGGATACGCGCCTGTTTTGTGACAGGTTTTTATTGGAATTGTTGGATACGCGTTTGTTTGTGCCTCGCTTTCCGTAGACCTTCAGTCCTCACTTCGCAATTGATTGTCCACGACATACCATCTGCATCAAGAACATCCTGAATCAATTATGCGTGTGCCCTGCATCCTACTGGCTGCTGTTGTGACTCTCTTCGTTCACCAGGTTCCTGTCATTGCGTCTGTTGGTAGTGAAGTTGCGCTAACTGGTGTAACGTCACTGGGACTTTTGCACTTCGTCGGCGCCGACCAAAGTGTTAGTGACCAGTCTCGATTTCTGAGAGGCAACAAGATCGAAGGTGACACGGAAGAAAGAGGGAAAGCTGGTGAGCTTTTCAGCAAGATGGTAAAGACGCAATCGTATTCGGATCTCGAGAATGTGGCTGATCTGGTGACGCTAAAAGAAATTACGGCTAAAGTAGACGACCACTTGGCATCGGTGTTCAAGTTTGCAGAAGGCGCAAAAATGAAGCCCGATGATCTGGCCATCCGTCTGAAATCTATCGAAGGCGCGGACGATGACATTGCAAAAAAGGCGGTTGATATGTACACCAGCTACTTGAAGGGACATGGCATAGTAGACTTGCCTTAAGAGAAGCGATGCAAACAGTTTCTAGGATGGATGTGAACATTGGTTTGCTCATTGTAAAAACGCAAAGACGTATCCGTGCTCATAACGAGTAACACTGATTTCGTTCGAGCATCTTTGCGACGTCATAGTCCAAATACTTAATCTTAGCCAGAGTTGTTGTTCCACGTAAAATATGTCGTTTTGCGAACTGATTGGATGTATCGCTGTGCTAAAGAAAAAGGCATATTATAGATGATTTATAGCATTTACAAGGTGGTGCCTGTTAGAAGAAGAAGCTATTGAGTGGATAAAAAATATCACAGGTTGAAGAACTGTCGCGTGAGGGCTGTTTTTGGATGTAATCGAATGACATTTGCGTCACTCACGCTAAAGGTGCGGCATTCACGCTACACCCCCTCACCACTACTACCCTGTCAACCTGCGAATTTATGCAACCGCGTTCTTGATGGTTTGTGCTTGAAGCGATTTATGTTAATGTTTAGTATAGCGATGTTCTCGCCAATTCATAGAAACGAATAATAGATTGCTGGTGGGTTTGACGATTGTAACGATGTTACATGAAGGGTACCCCACAATTGGGTATCGCCTGTTGAAGTAGATATACTTCAAGATTTGTGAATACTCTTTGGTCAGTACACTACTGACTCCCTCTGAGCAAGGTGCTCGTGTGACCCCGTCAACATTTTAGACTGGAGCCAGTCATCTGTGAAGCTGATTGTATGTATGGATCATTCTATTCACAATGCAACACTATGGTGTTGATTTCACCTTACCCCAAATAAAGTCTTTGTGGACTTAATAATGTGCTACCTTGTTGTATCTTCAACATAGTGTTGACAATTCAAACAACACGTATATCCTATTCTTTTTCTTGCACATCCATAGACGTTGTAAATGAGATTAGCAGCACCGTAAACTAAATTATTTGTACTAATTTAGCATGAAACGACTCCGATCAACCTGCATGGTGAATTTTGTTTGCTAGGTCTTCACTGTGTACCAGCATGAAGATACATGCAGGGGGAACGGAAAATGGTCCAAACGTGTCCACCATTATCACGTCGAAAGGACCACCAGTAATCCGTCATATAAATTCTCGTTGCATTCCTCACCAAAAATCAAGAACCCTTCTACAAACAGCAGCAGGCTCACTGCATGACATATTTGAAGCCGTTCAACATTCGTACAGACGTTTACCATTGGTGACTCAAAAGAGCATTTACGCTTTGGTATCTCTCTTTCCAGGAATTTACACCTTCTTAACGGTGCCTTTCCGAATATCATTTTTCTACGATCCTAGTGAAAGCATTGGTCACCAATGGACTGAAGAGCTCACCATTTTCACTCTTCTGGATGTTATTGTTGACATTATTGGATTGCTCGAGTTTATTGAACTATATCGATCCAAGAAAAAGGCAACTGAGAGACTTGGAATACGTGTTCCGCGGATAGAGAACAATTTACAGACAGATACGACTGAAAATCTTGCTAAGAGTCCACAGTGTGTAGATGGAAACTGGACATTAGTCTTTATTGAACAATCGGTGGCTCAACAAGAAAATACAGGCAGTGATTCTAATCTCCAGTACGTCAACAATTTTAAAATTGTGTTAGAAGTTGCAGCTCTTCTTCCAGTTGAAGTAGTACCGTACGGGGCTAGAGCGTACAACACGCTTCACCTGGTACGAATTACTAAGCTGTGTCGGCTCTATCGGCTTAAACCCTCGGTAGACCAATGTCATGCCCGCGTCTGGCTGCTTAGCAAGCAGGCCAGAGCGCGTGGGCGCAAAGGCTCTGGCATGCTTGCTAAGCAGTCAGAAGCACTTGTCACTGCGACGGCTGCCTTGACGGGCCAGCAGTCACAGTGACCATGCATTTAGCAGTAGGGAACATGCATTTAGCAGTAAGGAACATGCATTTAGTTAGATAAACATGAAGTGCCACAGAAAAAAGAGAAAAACATGCAGGGTAGCAACAAAGGCACGAAAAGAAACAGAAACAAGCAAAAGTACTAGGAAGCCCCTGTAGAACAGGAAGGCATGCATGTTTAGGGAGACCAACGTAATTCATTATTAAATATACACACTACCCCGCACTCGAGACCAACGCCCAAGGCTTCACTACAAGACAAACACTCCGCAACTTCAACATCGACCAACACTCTTCTCCGGCAAAAACCCGACAACCAACTTATCAATATTTACTCGGACCGCGGTTGGGTTCAGTTCCTGTCCTCCGTCGGTATTAAAAGTCTGGTGCGCAGTATTGGTGTATATCTAGGAGTTTGCCATTACGTTGCTTGTGGGTATATGCTTATCGCACATACTCAGTGTGGAATTTCCTTTGGAAGTTGTACAGCGATCAAGGACACAAGTTGGGTCGTTCGTGACCGGCTTGTTGGTGCTACCGTGGCACGGAAATACTCAAGGACGGTGTACTGGGCGACAAGAACAATTCTGCTGCTCGGCTTCGACGACGTAGCACCTGTATCAAGTGCTGATATAATCTTTGTAATTTTCGTCACTATCCTGGGTGCGCTTTTCGTATCGTCCTTGCTGGCAAGTTTTCTCTTCATTTTTCGATTTTGGAACGCACGCGACGCAGCATTTGCAACTCATGTAGATAATGCCCGTGAGTACATGAAATCTCACAATATCTCACGTTCACTACGCCGACAAGTGATTGAATACTTCAATTACTCGTGGACCACACACCACAGCCTAGACAGTGAAGAAGCATTACAACTCATGCCCAAGCATCTTCAGCTAAAGGTAATTTCATCGCTCAAGGCAAGCCGAATAAAACAAGTTTGCTTTCTTGTAAAAGAAAGTGTGGAATTCATCAACATGCTTGCTGTAGGGCTGACGAAGCAAGTGTACTCCCCATTTGATACGATTATTGAACCCATGTTAAATGCGCAAATGTTTTTCGTGATCCGTGGCGTAGTGATACTTTCAACCTTTGACAATAGAAATTCAAAGGAATACCAAACTGGAGAATTTTTCGCTGAATCCACTCTTCTCTTCCCTGAAATGTTTGACGAAAGAGCTGTGGCGAGGACGTTCTCCGAATTGTACGTATTATCAAAGATCAAATTCGATGAAGCTATGGCCGAGTTTTACAGGGAGACAGAGGCTGATGTCCGCAATCGAATGATTGACGCACTCGAGAAGTATTTAACACAAGTGCGTAAAACGAAGAAATTACTCGGGATGCGAGTTCAAGTTGGCAGTGATGATATGATCACTGTTGGTAGAGATTCGTTAGAAGTCAACTCCAAAGTATCGAGACGAAGAACTAATTGGAAATGGCCGGGTTCTACATTTCGTGTTTACTGGGATGTTGTACGCTTACTGGCAATATTCTACGTGGCATTTGAAGTCCCGTATTTTGCTGTTTTCATATCATTAGCAGAAGAGCAGCACATGCTCGTCGGCCAGTTGACATTCGATTTTAGGTATACTCTAACGCTTGCAGTGGAAATCCTATTCGGGGTGAATATTTTTCTTCGCTCTCGATATCTTGCTCGTTTGGACCACGTTGCAATGTTAGTTGTGGAAGACCCTGTGCTTATCTTCGAAGCGTATAAAGCGGGTGGATTTTATCTCGATTTGGTTGCTTGGCTACCGGTTGGTCTTGTGATGGAAACACTAGCTGCAATGTCACGACAAAGCTATACCATGAGTTTTCGCTTTCTCCGTCTGCTTCGACTACGAGAAGTCCCTAGCTTACTCGGGGATGTTTGCGACTACTACAGCGTTAACTCGAAGTCGCAACTTGTTATTTCGCTGTTTCTTGGTGTAATTTTCATGCTACATCTCGTAGGATGTGTGTGGTTCGAAATGGCTTGGATCCCAAATGGAGAATCGTTCGGTCATGCTGACAAAACTATTCTTTGGAATCTAACTCGCTCAGATTGCTTGGAACATGCTACACGCTTTGGCAACTGCTCATGGGTGATATTTGACTGCTACAGTCATATTGGCGAAGTTTTTCCAGCTGAAAATGCATCATCAACGTATCAAGCGCCATTTGCGTATATGCGCTCGATATATTGGGCAATAGTAAATTTGACAACTGTGGGGTACGGAGATATTACGTCATACTCTACTGGAGAAAGTTTCTTTGCAGCGTTTTGGATTTTCTTTGGAGGAATTATTAATTTTGCAATAGTGGGTGCCATGTCTAGCACTATTTCCAATGCTATGGCACACCACTATGATCACATGGAGAAACTCAACAGGGTTAACAGTACCTTGGAACATCTTGGTATTTCGGAGACCCTAAGCGCTGAAATACGTCGCTTTTATCATCTTATTTACATTGGCCGCAAGCAAGCGTACGAATCGCAGTTGCTATCAAATTTACCTGATCAGTTGTGCTACGAAATATCGTCATTGCTACATTCAGAAGCTGTAAAGAGGGTGGAGCTGTTTGACTCGGCTACTTTTGAGTTTCTTAGAGAAGTTACGGGCAAGTTTCGTCATCAAAGCTACCAGATCGGCGACACAATCTGTCTCGAGGGCGATGTTTGCCGTGAATTCTTTATTTTCCTGCGTGGTAGTAAAATCAACGTATTTTTTCGATCGCGGAAAGTTCCTGTACGTGCTCTACAGGACGGTGATTGTTACGCCGTTAACGAATTTTTACTAAGATGTGCACACCCTGCGACTCTAATCGCAGCCTCACTTGCTCAAGCTTCTATTATGACACGGGACCAATTTGACAGCATACAGCGCAAATTCGAAGATGACTTACGTGACATAAAGGAGGAAGCCCAATTACTCTTAGCTGATGAACACAAAAGTATGAGGCGAATCATGAACAACCTCAAGAAGCTCAAGCTCCAGCCGCATTTTATCTCAACCTCAACACTTTTTTATCGCGTTGATTCCTCTACCAATGCTAATGATGCACACACAAGGCGAAATTTGCTGACTACAGTTTGGAGTTCTGTAGTCTCGTTTTGGAACTTCTATAATGCCGGTCTTGTTATTTTTCGCTTATGCTTCAACTCCCGTCTTCATTTTTCCGGTACCACGAGTATCATTATTTGGATTGCGGACTTGAGCTGTGATATATGTTTTGCTATGGATATCTATCTGCAACTGTACTACATCGGCGTGTCGGAGGTTGGTATTGAAAACCTAATCGAAAGAAAAGAGATTAACAAACAGTATCGTCGTAGCTCAACCCTGAAGTGGAACCTCTTGGCCTCTTTCCCGTTGTATGCACCAGTGGGAAGTGGGTCGATGACTGCTAGCTTGTGCCGTTTGCCGCGTCTCATTCGCTGTGTCGATCTCTGGAATTACCTGGATGATATTATTGTGCAGGCTCAGCAACACTTTGCGTCTCACAATGTTTCCGCTTATTTGAGTTCTGTTAAATTGATAGTTGTTCTCCTACTTGTAGCGCATCATGTCGGATGTATTTTCTTTTGGATCTCTGAACGGGAATGTGGACATGTTAAACGCTGTTGGATCGATTACGATAAGGTGCTGTACGAGCATGACTACTCAGTTTCGATGCTTTACGCGAAATCTTTTTACTGGGCTATAACAACACTTTTGCTTGCTGGGTCGCGTGAAATTGTCCCACGTAGCACGGCTGGTACGTTGTGGACAGGATTCACGTGCTTGTGTTGTACGTTTATTATCGGTCACGTCGTCGGAGAGATTTCGGACCTTATCCAAGAACTTAGTAAAGAGACCAAACAGTACAAAAGTCGGATTGCGAATTTTGCAAAGTTCGCGAAAGAGCATGATTTGTGTGATACACTGGTTAAACGGGTGGAATTCTTTTTTCACGAGCAATTCAAGCATGCAAAAGTGGGAGATCTCAGAGAAACCGTAAACAATTTGTCAGCCAATCTTCAGTTGAAACTAATGCTCGAAGTATACGGTCATTCGATCTCTCAGTTGCCAATTGAGCGCTTTCTAACTCCAACACAAATCAACAACTTGGCCTTGCGTCTGAATTCCGAGTTCTTCATCCCTGGTGATAATATTCTCGTAGAGGGTAGCCTAGGAAATCGCCTCTGCATCATTCGTACTGGGCTTGCAGCGGTTTTTTGGACTAGTTCAGTAACTAGTGTGGCAATCCTGATGGAAAATGCTGTCTTTGGGGAATTGGCTTTCTTTATTCCTGGCCAGAAACGACTTGCCACTGTACGAGCTACCACCTTCTGCGAAGTACTGTACGTAAGGAGGAATGACTGGGAAGAATTGTGGACAATTAACGGCGATTTGTCGGATGTTCAAGTACAAACACAAGCGCTACAGGGTATACTTAAGTGGGTTCAATTGCGGCTACAACGTTATCAACGTTTCAGCTTGCACACTGCGAGCAAAACCAAACGTTTACTAACAACTCGTGGACATATTGCAAGCACAAGGTCAGCAGCTACAGGGACTGCCAAGGCGAAAAGGAAATTGTCGGCTGTGCTTATAAATCATCGAGACATCCGTACCCCACAAATCCCTATGTTATCTTTACCTACTACTATCCAGGCGATACCAATGTCTCCTGTTAAAATGAAAGAATGTGTTGCTTTTTCAGATGCAAAGCTTTTGGAAAAGAAGGCGGAGTATTTGCAGACAAAGAGCAACGAGTGTTTAACGAAATGCCGGCAATTAAATCACCATACGAATCGACTTTCATCTGCGACTATACCAACTCAACCCAATCGTGATAAAGCGCTGAATTATTCCACTGGATTTAGTGATTTCAACCACAGCATAGGTGATGATACAGAGACGCGAACGCTTCACCGTAACATCGTTGATAGTCATGCCATTGAGTTCATGATCGAGATGAATCCGATCAACAGACACGTGCGCAAATGCTTGACCATCAAACAGCTTTGTAATCTCGAGGTCGAATGCTGGTCACGATTCAAGTTTCTAGCTATTGCAGCTTTCAATGTTACACAGCTACTGCAAGGCACAGCCTCACGAAATGTTCCTTTGACCCAGTCATTAGCGGCAACACCGCAAGAAATTCGCCAGATTAAAATTTATCCTGCGCGGAAAAAACTTCTTAAAACGAGGTCATTTCGTTGCAATGACCGCGAACAAAATCTTCAGAAGGGTGTGACCGTAAAACCTAATACTAGAGATAGAAGATTTTCTGCTCCAGACCCAGGAAAGAGCTTGAACCTGTTATCGAGGCAAGCAAACAACCAAAATCGTACTGAGTTGAGTGAAGAGTCTGTACAACGGCCTCAAACGGATCGGCGATTGTACAGACGACGTGCAAACTCATTACTTCATTTTGGAAATAGTTTCTTTGAAGAGATGAGGCACAAAAACCTGAACCATTTGAAGATAAATGACATACCAACAGGACTTGATTTTGGCATTTTGCAGCGCTTTCAGCATCCAAAACACCAGACGAAAGTTGATTTTTTTCGTTGGTTTCGCACACATACGCATACCCTGAAAGTTGCACCCAGAGATTATCATAACCACCACATCACCAATACAAACCCTCAATATACTGCCGGAATGATACTTCCTCTTCAGCAAACAGTGTACAGATCCTCTCGACACTTTATCAGCAAGGATGTCATGAAAAAGATGGGGACTGGATGGAACCTTATTATGCTTTTCGTGGCATTGTATCATTTGCTTGTCACCACGTTTAAGGTTAGTTTTTCTACGGACTTAGTTTATCTGTCGGACGACATATTACGAGAGTGGGCAGCTTTTGAGATGTTCCTCGATGTACTGTGCATATTTGATATGGGCGATAAACTTCGTCGCCAGAATGTAAGTTCTTCATTGCGGTCTGACATGTTAGCAATGTTCCCGCTGGAGCTGCTACTTTTTGTGCCACAAGTGAGACTTCCGCTTGCTTCCCTTAGAGCAGTACATGATTCTTGGTGGGCAACTCGTTTTCTGTTACGTGCAAATCGTGTATTGTTTGTACAACGGATTGAGCCACTCTACGAAAAACTTTTACAACATGTGATTGACCACCAGAAGATTCACTTGAACGAGGCTTTGTTGTACTTCATACAAGGACTAGCAACGTACCTTACGATGGGGCATCTCTTGGCCTGTATATGGTTTTTCAGCAGTAAACTCGGTCATTTGTTTTATGAAATCAACGAATCTGCAGAAATTGCATCTACAAGTTCGGTCATGACTGAATCACTCGTCACCAAATATTTAAATTCCTTGCTGTTCGCAATGGAATGCATATCAACATTATTTTATGGCGATATTCTATCCATGAACATGGTCGAGGCTGTGACGGAGATCGGAATCACATTCTGGAGTATCTATATCTACGGAGCTCTGGTTGGTGCACAAGGAGAGTTTTTTGAAACTCGATCGAGACGGGAGGCTACATTTGAGCAAATGTTAGGTCAGCTTCAGTGCTATTTAGTGCAGAACGACATACCGAAGGAAATACAACATCAAGTCAAAGGATACTATGCAAGACTGTGGCATCGAAAAAAGGGCGACGCCGAGTTCGTTGCTGTCGAAACAGTTCCACGAGTTTTATACGAAGATGTTGTATTCTCCATCTCTTGTAGCTTTGCTGTTCAGGTCCGAGCGTTCCAATCCCTAGATGATCAGTTCTTGCGGGCATTGCTTGTGTGTTTGCAGTGTGTGGTTTGTTCCGAGAACGAGGACGTATTTGTCGTTGGTGATATGGATCGTTGTATGTACTTCATCGCCCAGGGTCGAGTAGTAGTGAAAATGGGATCGAGCGAATCTACTCGTATTCGCGGAGATTTTTTCGGAGAGATGGCATTATTGTACGGAATTTCTCGAACAGAGACGTGCGTAGCTGTCACCATGACAGAGTTGTTCCGTTTAGACCATGAGCCCTATGAGCGTCTGTTGCTTGACTTCCCGGAATATCGATCTCGAAACAAACTTGCATGGGTTACTTTCTCATCGACATCAGTTCTAAACTTCAACGATCGCTTGAATACAATGCCATCAGACCCGAGAATTATCGCCGAATTCATCGACGCCCAAGTTCCTCACTCGTATATATTTCATTCCACGATGGAAATGCTTTCACAACTAAATAAGATCAATCCACAGGAAGCCAAAGAGCTTTTCCTTAGAAGCCGAGATGCAGCTAGGCGACAGTTGAAGCGAGCAATGGCTGTTGATACCTCACGTACAGAATCGATTGAAGACGTGGTGCATAGTTTTTGCTCGCGAAGTCCGTCACCAACACCAATAGAAGACGAAACAGAGAAAGATAGGAATACCAGTGATCAAGTGGAATTCATGGAGAAGCTGTTTCTGGAATCTGGAACAATCATGACAACGTCACAAAAATGAGGTTCACTCATCCGTTGACGTCAAGATAGGTCGATATCAACAATTAGAGCTGAAATAATGTCTAAACCTAAACGATATCATCACTTGTGTGTGTTGAAGGAAACGATATTTCTGAATCACAGTGATCTAGATGCCATCTACATCATTACTGTAGTAGCTTTACAGATCAACGTGTGGTTGTGGTTCGTGAGAGTAGTTCTCTGTAATTCATAGAATTGAGAATGTACGTGCTACCTGTTAAAATTGTGCTATTTTGCAGAATACATCTCAAAAAATATCATTACATTTTTTAGAACGATGCGGTAACACAATCATCGAGCCCTACGTTTTAGTTTGAATCTGACAGCAAATTGCACAAAGATCTAACGCGAAGTAAGACCTATCCTACAATATTTGCTCATGCATCTTTGACTTTACTTTAGAATGGTGTCCGACGAGAGCGAAGAACTGGTGATGTATGCTGAGTTTCAAGTGCACCCGCGAATACAGCGCATGGATGTTCTCCAGTAATGGGATTTGTAAAAAAATTGCACACAATAGATAATGTGTACTGAATTGTGTTGTAGGTGATTCCTGTGAAATCTTATGTTTTCATTGTTGGAGGATGTGATCCAGCTTAGATACTTGGCGTCAATGTCATCACATGAAGCATGAGCATTCGGCGAATTGTTCATAGTGGGACTTAAAAAATAGTTAATAAAATCATAATGCTTAGTACTTCGAAGTAGACTTAATTTGATTCCGCCGACGGGTTACTTTGATACTTCTAGTTAGTAACTATGCAACTGATTCACGCGCTCATGATTGTTGTCATCGCTTTCCTGGGAGGTAATTATCCGTCGCGATACCTTCTAATCCATTGCTTAGAGTTATTTCGATTATCGATAACTCCAACTGGGATACTGCGCCAAGATCTCTACAATAAAATAGCAAGGTGCTGGACGACGACGGATATGTTTAAAAACTCGAAGGCCGGGGATACTTCTCCAACACGTTTGATCTCAAGATCAAACCTTAAAAGTTTCTGATGAAAATTTGGAGAAATCATGAACAACGAAGTGGTGAAAATGAATCTGAAGGACCTAACATGGCGGACGACGGAGTAAGAATAAGATTCTGGAACGAGAATGGGGTTTTGCTACGATCGTAATACATTCCAGCGAATCGTTACGAGCGCTCATGCTGGTGCAATGTCATTCTTGATTCAATGGATTTGTAGACAGCGATAGCTTGCAATTCCAATATGTTAAGCACTTCATCTTTTTGGCACGAACCAGCTGACTATATTACTTCATGGTTGACGCTGTTCTCTTGTTGTCAGCATCGGGCTACTTGTGCATTGTCTGAATGCAGGAGCCGATTTGGATCGCGAGGTAACTCTTTTTAATAGGGATAAGTAAACAAAAACCAAGTTCATGCTATGCTGGTGATTATTGATGAGTTCAAGATCTTGAACAATGCAAATGGTCCAGTGTCGCTCAAGGGTGCACCACACTCAAGTAGAACGTATTATCGACTATTAACGACACGGTTTTGACTGAGATATCAGGGAATAACAATAGAAATAGTGAGGACAATGAGTGAATTCCTCCTGTTCCTAGTAGTCACAGGCATTCCGCTGGAGGAAGGAGTATTGCGGCCGCCGAGGAGTGACTTGACAATGAGACCACCTCATAGATTGTATGAAATGATGAGTTTCGCTACGTAAACTCGTAGGGGACTACACCAGAACCTTTTCCGTCGACTTTCCACTCCAACCTTGAATAGATAGGTTCTAAGGTCCAGCTGAGCGGTATGGCGTAGAATTCTCACAAGGCGACGGAATGTGCAGTTGATGCAGAGAACCATGTGATGACTGGGATACACGCGAGTAGCGAGAAACTCGTTCTTTGTCGATCTTGCTTTTATTGAATTCATCACCATTGTTGGCTGTGCATGGTGTCGCGATTCGTATTTCCTCAACAGAATCCCAGCCAAAATCATGGTAAAGCATGTCCAACGACTTCGGATCAAGGTTGCGGGCCACTAGAGCTTTCCCAGCATCACGGTAACGCATAGCAGCCTCTCGCAAAGCTGCGACAGCGGAAAAATCAGCGAACACACAGTCACTCATGTCGAGAATAACCACATTCGGGTCGCTGAGGACATCAAAGAACTCGCGGAAAGTGGCTACCGACGAGAAGAGAAGCTGTCCTTGATGTAGTAGATTTTAGCTTCCTCATGGTTTGCGAGCAGTCGCGATCGGCCGCACGGTCGTGGACGCTGACTACAGGCACAACCTCCATACCTGTGCGGAACGTGAGTTGATAGCCACTCTGCCAGCCGTTAACCAGACACTGCCAAACAACACCAACGATGACGGCAATAGCCAAATTCATTGCGGCAGCAAGCACAGTGACCAGCACTATAGCGACAGCGTCCGTAATCTTCACGCGAAAAATTAACTTGAGGGATGGCCAGTAGAACGTGTGGATGACGATCACAAACAGGATGCCGGTAAGACAGGCCACAGGGACACGTTCAATCACGGAGCTGGCAAAAAATACAACTAGAAATGTACACATACCGCCCATGAATGACGAGAGGCGATAACGTGCACCGTTCAGAATGTTGCCATTGGACTGAGCAATCATAGAGCATCCTCCCATACCAGAAAAAAATCCACACAAAACGTTACCGATACCCTGAGCAATGCATTCCTTGCGTGTGGCAGTTTGCGAAAGTTGATCCTTCTTCAAATCCACCACGGATTGCAACGTCATGAGTGACTCGAAAAGTCCGACTGCCATGATACTCGCAGCTGTTGAGAGTACAACACCCCAGTCTTGCACGTCATTAACCTTCGGAAAGGCAAATGGTAGACCTCCGTTCAGTGGAGATGTATCACCGATAGTGCGCACGTCATAGCCAAGCAGTGGACGATTGATGCCGAACTCAAAACCAACTCCAATCAGCGCCGCTACCAGCGTAGGTGGGATCAAAT
>VOQZ01000857.1:0-13840 GCA_008079305.1 Phytophthora palmivora | reverse complement strand
AAAACCCTAAACCCTAAACCCTAAATCCTACAATCACAAATCCTACAATCACAAACCCTACAATCACAAACACTACAATCACAAACCCTACAATCACAAACTCTACAATCACAAACTCTACAATCACATACTTTACGATTTCATACTTTTCAACTCGATAATATACCACTATATAACATACAATTAAATATAATAATATTTCCTACATACTATATTCATAACAACATATTTTAACACTTAAACTCTTCAACCCTTTATTTTTCAACCTTTTTAATTTACCACTATATATTCTCCTATCACATTCTCTACAACTACATATCTTACAATTATTAACTATTCTACTATTACATTCATCTACATCCTCCTAATATATTCTGTTACTCATAACACACCATCATCGATTTCACTACCATGCTCTACGTAATTATCCGCTAATACTTCATCTTTTACAATATCATTCTCTCCAATTCTTCCTCTCTAAATAATATCATTTTACCACATATTTTACTAAAATTTATTTTACTTGCGTCTATTCTATTACTACCTCTTCTACTTTCTCCTTTTTAATAATCTTCTATAACTACACACTCTACTACCTTCTACACTTTTACCACCATTTTTTACCATAAACCTTATCATTTCCAAATTTTCTTCCACTTACTATACCGTTGCTTTTCCTGCCTACACAAAATGTTATCACTACTCATACTACTATAATATTCTGCACATACACCTATTTACTAATAAATACCCTATATTAATTTTAATCTTTTGTTTAATCTACAACATGTTACTTCATCACCACATTTTGTCATCACAAATCTTAACTTTGTCAATTCTTTTTCTACATACAATAACATCACTTCCTCTGCCAACATATTTTTATCACTACTTTTTTCCACAAACCTATCTTTATCAATTTTTTTAAATACAATACCATTTTCTCTGCTAACAAAATTCTATCATAACCTACTATACTATTATATTTACAGCGGTTTTGTAATTATTTACTTCGCACAACATTTCCGTCTTTGTTTGTATCCATGCATGACTATCGAATTACCAACCAAAACATGAAGTTTAACTTTTGTATCGTATCACCCCACATACGACATGACTTATTACGTGTGCACAGACATGCGCACTTCGCCAAACTTCCCATTGTAGCTCAAAATCCACCAAAAACTTGACCGAATCGACTCAAAGTACCGTCGCAGACCCAAGTGCAACCTTTCACTTGAAAAATGTATAGTCTGACTGTTGTCATAGTTTGGACTATGCGCACAACTATTTTTTATGTGGTGATATGCAATGCACAACTCATACAAACGCCAACATTACCGAAAAACCAGCGAAATGAAAACAAATCACTTTCTAGTCCAGTTTATGACGACTTCTCCAACCAAAACATGAAGTTTGACTTTTGTATCGTATCGCCCCACATACGACATGACTTATTACGTGTGCACAGACATGCGCACTTCGCCAAACTTCCTATTGTAGCTCAAAATCCACCAAAAACTTGACCGAATCGACTCAAAGTACCGTCGCAGACCCAAGTGCAACCTTTCACTTGAAAAATGTATAGTCTGACTGTTGTCATAGTTTGGGCTATGCGCACAACTACTTTTTATGTGGTGATATGCAATGCACAACTCATACAAACGCCAACATTACCGAAAAACCAGCGAAATGAAAACAAATCACTTTCTAGTCCAGTTTATGACGACATCTCCAACCAAAACATGAAGTTTGACTTTTGTATCGTATCGCCCCACATACGACATGACTTATTACGTGTGCACAGACATGCGCACTTCGCCAAACTTCCCATTGTAGCTCAAAATCCACCAAAAACTTGACCGAATCGACTCAAAGTACCGTCGCAGACCCAAGTGCAACCTTTCACTTGAAAAATGTATAGTCTGACTGTTGTCATAGTTTGGGCTATGCGCACAACTACTTTTTATGTGGTGATATGCAATGCACAACTCATACAAACGCCAACATTACCGAAAAACCAGCGAAATGAAAACAAATCACTTTCTAGTCCAGTTTATGACGACTTCTCCAACCAAAACATGAAGTTTGACTTTTGTATCGTATCGCCCCACATACGACATGACTTATTACGTGTGCACAGACATGCGCACTTCGCCAAACTTCCTATTGTAGCTCAAAATCCACCAAAAACTTGACCGAATCGACTCAAAGTACCGTCGCAGACCCAAGTGCAACCTTTCACTTGAAAAATGTATAGTCTGACTGTTGTCATAGTTTGGGCTATGCGCACAACTACTTTTTATGTGGTGATATGCAATGCACAACTCATACAAACGCCAACATTACCGAAAAACCAGCGAAATGAAAACAAATCACTTTCTAGTCCAGTTTATGACGACTTCTCCAACCAAAACATGAAGTTTGACTTTTGTATCGTATCGCCCCACATACGACATGACTTATTACGTGTGCACAGACATGCGCACTTCGCCAAACTTCCTATTGTAGCTCAAAATCCACCAAAAACTTGACCGAATCGACTCAAAGTACCGTCGCAGACCCAAGTGCAACCTTTCACTTGAAAAATGTATAGTCTGACTGTTGTCATAGTTTGGGCTATGCGCACAACTACTTTTTATGTGGTGATATGCAATGCACAACTCATACAAACGCCAACATTACCGAAAAACCAGCGAAATGAAAACAAATCACTTTCTAGTCCAGTTTATGACGACTTCTCCAACCAAAACATGAAGTTTGACTTTTGTATCGTATCGCCCCACATACGACATGACTTATTACGTGTGCACAGACATGCGCACTTCGCCAAACTTCCTATTGTAGCTCAAAATCCACCAAAAACTTGACCGAATCGACTCAAAGTACCGTCGCAGACCCAAGTGCAACCTTTCACTTGAAAAATGTATAGTCTGACTGTTGTCATAGTTTGGGCTATGCGCACAACTATTTTTTATGTGGTGATATGCAATGCACAACTCATACAAACGCCAACATTACCGAAAAACCAGCGAAATGAAAACAAATCACTTTCTAGTCCAGTTTATGACGACTTCTCCAACCAAAACATGAAGTTTGACTTTTGTATCGTATCGCCCCACATACGACATGACTTATTACGTGTGCACAGACATGCGCACTTCGCCAAACTTCCTATTGTAGCTCAAAATCCACCAAAAACTTGACCGAATCGACTCAAAGTACCGTCGCAGACCCAAGTGCAACCTTTCACTTGAAAAATGTATAGTCTGACTGTTGTCATAGTTTGGGCTATGCGCACAACTACTTTTTATGTGGTGATATGCAATGCACAACTCATACAAACGCCAACATTACCGAAAAACCAGCGAAATGGAAACAAATCACTTTCTAGCCCAGTTTATGACGACTTCTCCAACCAAAACATGAAGTTTGACTTTTGGATCGTATCGCCCCACATATGACATAACTTATTACGTGTGCACAGACATGCGCACTTCGCCAAACTTCCTATTGTAGCTCAAAATCCACCAAAAACTTGACCGAATCGACTCAAAGTACCGTCGCAGACCCAAGTGCAACCTTTCACTTGAAAAATGTATAGTCTGACTGTTGTCATAGTTTGGGCTATGCGCACAACTACTTTTTATGTGGTGATATGCAATGCACAACTCATACAAACGCCAACATTACCGAAAAACCAGCGAAATGAAAACAAATCACTTTCTAGTCCAGTTTATGACGACTTCTCCAACCAAAACATGAAGTTTGACTTTTGTATCGTATCGCCCCACATACGACATGACTTATTACGTGTGCACAGACATGCGCACTTCGCCAAACTTCCTATTGTAGCTCAAAATCCACCAAAAACTTGACCGAATCGACTCAAAGTACCGTCGCAGACCCAAGTGCAACCTTTCACTTGAAAAATGTATAGTCTGACTGTTGTCATAGTTTGGGCTATGCGCACAACTACTTTTTATGTGGTGATATGCAATGCACAACTCATACAAACGCCAACATTACCGAAAAACCAGCGAAATGGAAACAAATCACTTTCTAGCCCAGTTTATGCCGACTTCTCCAACCAAAACATGAAGTTTGACTTTTGGATCGTATCGCCCCACATATGACATAACTTATTACGTGTGCACAGACATGCGCACTTCGCCAAACTTCCTATTGTAGCTCAAAATCCACCAAAAACTTGACCGAATCGACTCAAAGTACCGTCGCAGACCCAAGTGCAACCTTTCACTTGAAAAATGTATAGTCTGACTGTTGTCATAGTTTGGGCTATGCGCACAACTACTTTTTATGTGGTGATATGCAATGCACAACTCATACAAACGCCAACATTACCGAAAAACCAGCGAAATGAAAACAAATCACTTTCTAGTCCAGTTTATGACGACTTCTCCAACCAAAACATGAAGTTTGACTTTTGTATCGTATCGCCCCACATACGACATGACTTATTACGTGTGCACAGACATGCGCACTTCGCCAAACTTCCTATTGTAGCTCAAAATCCACCAAAAACTTGACCGAATCGACTCAAAGTACCGTCGCAGACCCAAGTGCAACCTTTCACTTGAAAAATGTATAGTCTGACTGTTGTCATAGTTTGGGCTATGCGCACAACTACTTTTTATGTGGTGATATGCAATGCACAACTCATACAAACGCCAACATTACCGAAAAACCAGCGAAATGAAAACAAATCACTTTCTAGTCCAGTTTATGACGACTTCTCCAACCAAAACATGAAGTTTGACTTTTGTATCGTATCGCCCCACATACGACATGACTTATTACGTGTGCACAGACATGCGCACTTCGCCAAACTTCCTATTGTAGCTCAAAATCCACCAAAAACTTGACCGAATCGACTCAAAGTACCGTCGCAGACCCAAGTGCAACCTTTCACTTGAAAAATGTATAGTCTGACTGTTGTCATAGTTTGGGCTATGCGCACAACTATTTTTTATGTGGTGATATGCAATGCACAACTCATACAAACGCCAACATTACCGAAAAACCAGCGAAATGAAAACAAATCACTTTCTAGTCCAGTTTATGACGACTTCTCCAACCAAAACATGAAGTTTGACTTTTGTATCGTATCGCCCCACATACGACATGACTTATTACGTGTGCACAGACATGCGCACTTCGCCAAACTTCCTATTGTAGCTCAAAATCCACCAAAAACTTGACCGAATCGACTCAAAGTACCGTCGCAGACCCAAGTGCAACCTTTCACTTGAAAAATGTATAGTCTGACTGTTGTCATAGTTTGGGCTATGCGCACAACTACTTTTTATGTGGTGATATACAATGCACAACTCATACAAACGCCAACATTACCGAAAAACCAGCGAAATGAAAACAAATCACTTTCTAGTCCAGTTTATGACGACTTCTCCAACCAAAACATGAAGTTTGACTTTTGTATCGTATCGCCCCACATACGACATGACTTATTACGTGTGCACAGACATGCGCACTTCGCCAAACTTCCTATTGTAGCTCAAAATCCACCAAAAACTTGACCGAATCGACTCAAAGTACCGTCGCAGACCCAAGTGCAACCTTTCACTTGAAAAATGTATAGTCTGACTGTTGTCATAGTTTGGGCTATGCGCACAACTACTTTTTATGTGGTGATATGCAATGCACAACTCATACAAACGCCAACATTACCGAAAAACCAGCGAAATGAAAACAAATCACTTTCTAGTCCAGTTTATGACGACTTCTCCAACCAAAACATGAAGTTTGACTTTTGTATCGTATTGAACTACAACCAATAAGACGGAATTGCTCATGCTGTGTTCAATAATGTGAAGAAAATCATATGTTTTCAAGCTAGTTTTCGAGAAAAGCATGTTTCTTGCGCTTATACAAAGTTGAAGATCTTTTTCAGTGCTCCTGATTTGCCCATGCAATCGATCAGGCGTGATTGTATATGTGTGCAAAGTTTGAGGTGCACTTTCCAAGTTCGTTTTCAAAGGAACATGCCTACTATACCCTGACGATGGAGTCGATCTGGTGCTGGAGACAAACTGTTTTGTCACTACAGCTAGCAAATATCGGTTGCCAGCTGATGTACGTAGTACTAAGTTAACGACCACAATCAGTTGGTTTTGGTCTCGTCTTCATGTCACTAAAGCGAATTTCCTCTTTAGTGACATGCACCAATATAAAGCCTGGTATCTTTGCCTACAAGCATCTTCATGACTTGTAACCTTTGTGAACACCCACTAAGTCGACCATGCTGCGTTCAATAATGTGAAGAAAATCATATGTTTTCAAGCTAGTTTTCGAGAAAAGCATGTTTCTTGCGCTTATACAAAGTTGAAGATCTTTTTCAGTGCTCCTGATTTGCCCATGCAATCGATCAGGCGTGATTGTATATGTGTGCCAAGTTTGAGGGGCACTTTCCAAGTTCGTTTTCAAAGGAACATGCCTACTATACCCTGACGATGGAGTCGATCTGGTGCTGGAGACAAACTGTTTTGTCACTACAGCTAGCAAATATCGGTTGCCAGCTGATGTACGTAGTACTAAGTTAACGACCACAATCAGTTGGTTTTGGTCTCGTCTTCATGTCACTAAAGCGAATTTCCTCTTTAGTGACATGCACCAATATAAAGCCTGGTATCTTTGCCTACAAGCATCTTCATGACTTGTAACCTTTGTGAACACCCACTAAGTCGACCATGCTGCGTTCAATAATGTGAAGAAAATCATATGTTTTCAAGCTAGTTTTCGAGAAAAGCATGTTTCTTGCGCTTATACAAAGTTGAAGATCTTTTTCAGTGCTCCTGATTTGCCCATGCAATCGATCAGGCGTGATTGTATATGTGTGCCAAGTTTGAGGGGCACTTTCCAAGTTCGTTTTCAAAGGAACATGCCTACTATACCCTGACGATGGAGTCGATCAGGTGCTGGAGACAAACTGTTTTGTCACTACAGCTAGCAAATATCGGTTGCCAGCTGATGTACGTAGTACTAAGTTAACGACCACAATCAGTTGGTTTTGGTCTCGTCCTCATGTCACTAAAGTGAATTTCCGATTTAGTGACATGCACCAAATAAAGCCTGGTATCTTTGCCTACAAGCATCTTCATGACTTGTAACCTTTGTGAACACCCACTAAGTCGACCATGCTGCGTTCAATAATGTGAAGAAAATCATATGTTTTCAAGCTAGTTTTCGAGAAAAGCATGTTTCTTGCGCTTATACAAAGTTGAAGATCTTTTTCAGTGCTCCTGATTTGCCCATGCAATCGATCAGGCGTGATTGTATATGTGTGCCAAGTTTGAGGGGCACTTTCCAAGTTCGTTTTCAAAGGAACATGCCTACTATACCCTGACGATGGAGTCGATCAGGTGCTGGAGACAAACTGTTTTGTCACTACAGCTAGCAAATATCGGTTGCCAGCTGATGTACGTAGTACTAAGTTAACGACCACAATCCGTTGGTTTTGGTCTCGTCCTCATGTCACTAAAGTGAATTTCCGATTTAGTGACATGCACCAAATAAAGCCTGGTATCTTTGCCTACAAGCATCTTCATGACTTGTAACCTTTGTGAACACCCACTAAGTCGACCATGCTGCGTTCAATAATGTGAAGAAAATCATATGTTTTCAAGCTAGTTTTCGAGAAAAGCATGTTTCTTGCGCTTATACAAAGTTGAAGATCTTTTTCAGTGCTCCTGATTTGCCCATGCAATCGATCAGGCGTGATTGTATATGTGTGCCAAGTTTGAGGGGCACTTTCCAAGTTCGTTTTCAAAGGAACATGCCTACTATACCCTGACGATGGAGTCGATCAGGTGCTGGAGACAAACTGTTTTGTCACTACAGCTAGCAAATATCGGTCGCCAGCTGATGTACGTAGTACTAAGTTAACGACCACAATCAGTTGGTTTTGGTCTCGTCCTCATGTCACTAAAGTGAATTTCCGATTTAGTGACATGCACCAAATAAAGCCTGGTATCTTTGCCTACAAGCATCTTCATGACTTGTAACCTTTGTGAACACCCACTAAGTCGACCATGCTGCGTTCAATAATGTGAAGAAAATCATATGTTTTCAAGCTAGTTTTCGAGAAAAGCATGTTTCTTGCGCTTATACAAAGTTGAAGATCTTTTTCAGTGCTCCTGATTTGCCCATGCAATCGATCAGGCGTGATTGTATATGTGTGCCAAGTTTGAGGGGCACTTTCCAAGTTCGTTTTCAAAGGAACATGCCTACTATACCCTGACGATGGAGTCGATCAGGTGCTGGAGACAAACTGTTTTGTCACTACAGCTAGCAAATATCGGTCGCCAGCTGATGCACATAGTACTAAGTTAACGACCACAATCCGTTGATTTTGGTCTCGTCCTCATGTCACTAAAGTGAATTTCCGATTTAGTGACATGCACCTAAATAAAACCTGGTATCTTTGCCTACAAGCATCTTCATGACTTGTAACCTTTGTGAACACCCACTAAGTCGACCATGCTGCGTTCAATAATGTGAAGAAAATCATATGTTTTCAAGCTAGTTTTCGAGAAAAGCATGTTTCTTGCGCTTATACAAAGTTGAAGATCTTTTTCAGTGCTCCTGATTTGCCCATGCAATCGATCAGGCGTGATTGTATATGTGTGCCAAGTTTGAGGGGCACTTTCCAAGTTCGTTTTCAAAGGAACATGCCTACTATACCCTGACGATGGAGTCGATCAGGTGCTGGAGACAAACTGTTTTGTCACTACAGCTAGCAAATATCGGTTGCCAGCTGATGTACGTAGTACTAAGTTAACGACCACAATCCGTTGATTTTGGTCTCGTCCTCATGTCACTAAAGTGAATTTCCGATTTAGTGACATGCACCTAAATAAAACCTGGTATCTTTGCCTACAAGCATCTTCATGACTTGTAACCTTTGTGAACACCCACTAAGTCGACCATGCTGCGTTCAATAATGTGAAGAAAATCATATGTTTTCAAGCTAGTTTTCGAGAAAAGCATGTTTCTTGCGCTTATACAAAGTTGAAGATCTTTTTCAGTGCTCCTGATTTGCCCATGCAATCGATCAGGCGTGATTGTATATGTGTGCCAAGTTTGAGGGGCACTTTCCAAGTTCGTTTTCAAAGGAACATGCCTACTATACCCTGACGATGGAGTCGATCAGGTGCTGGAGACAAACTGTTTTGTCACTACAGCTAGCAAATATCGGTCGCCAGCTGATGCACATAGTGGTAAGTTAACGACCACAATCAGTTGGTTTTGGTCTCGTCCTCATGTCACTAAAGTGAATTTCCGATTTAGTGACATGCACCTAGATAAAGCCTGGTATCTTTGCTTACAAGCCTCTTCATGACTTGTAACCTTTATGAACACCCACTAAGTTGACCATGCTGCGTTCAATAAGGTGAAGAAAACCATATGTTTTCAAGCTAGTTTTCGAGAAAAGCATGTTTCTTGCGCTTATACAAAGTTGAAGATCTTTTTCAGTGCTCCTGATTTGCCCATGCAATCGATCAGGCGTGATTGTATATGTGTGCCAAGTTTGAGGGGCACTTTCCAAGTTCGTTTTCAAAGGAACATGCCTACTATACCCTGACGATGGAGTCGATCAGGTGCTGGAGACAAACTGTTTTGTCACTACAGCTAGCAAATATCGGTCGCCAGCTGATGCACATAGTACTAAGTTAACGACCACAATCCGTTGGTTTTGGTTCGTCCTCATGTCACTAAAGTGAATTTCCGATTTAGTGACATGCACCTAGATAAAGCCTGGTATCTTTGCCTACAAGCCTCTTCATGACTTGTAACCTTTATGAACACCCACTAAGTTGACCATGCTGCGTTCAATAATGTGAAGAAAATCATATGTTTTCAAGCTAGTTTTCGAGAAAAGCATGTTTCTTGCGCTTATACAAAGTTGAAGATCTTTTTCAGTGCTCCTGATTTGCCCATGCAATCGATCAGGCGTGATTGTATATGTGTGCCAAGTTTGAGGGGCACTTTCCAAGTTCGTTTTCAAAGGAACATGCCTACTATACCCTGACGATGGAGTCGATCAGGTGCTGGAGACAAACTGTTTTGTCACTACAGCTAGCAAATATCGGTCGCCAGCTGATGCACATAGTACTAAGTTAACGACCACAATCCGTTGGTTTTGGTCTCGTCCTCATGTCACTAAAGTGAATTTCCGATTTAGTGACATGCACCTAGATAAAGCCTGGTATCTTTGCCTACAAGCCTCTTCATGACTTGTAACCTTTATGAACACCCACTAAGTTGACCATGCTGCGTTCAATAAGGTGAAGAAAATCATATGTTTTCAAGCTAGTTTTCGAGAAAAGCATGTTTCTTGCGCTTATACAAAGTTGAAGATCTTTTTCAGTGCTCCTGATTTGCCCATGCAATCGATCAGGCGTGATTGTATATGTGTGCCAAGTTTGAGGGGCACTTTCCAAGTTCGTTTTCAAAGGAACATGCCTACTATACCCTGACGATGGAGTCGATCAGGTGCTGGAGACAAACTGTTTTGTCACTACAGCTAGCAAATATCGGTCGCCAGCTGATGCACATAGTACTAAGTTAACGACCACAATCCGTTGGTTTTGGTCTCGTCCTCATGTCACTAAAGTGAATTTCCGATTTAGTGACATGCACCTAGATAAAGCCTGGTATCTTTGCCTACAAGCATCTTCATGACTTGTAACCTTTGTGAACACCCACTAAGTCGACCATGCTGCGTTCAATAATGTGAAGAAAATCATATGTTTTCAAGCTAGTTTTCGAGAAAAGCATGTTTCTTGCGCTTATACAAAGTTGAAGATCTTTTTCAGTGCTCCTGATTTGCCCATGCAATCGATCAGGCGTGATTGTATATGTGTGCCAAGTTTGAGGGGCACTTTCCAAGTTCGTTTTCAAAGGAACATGCCTACTATACCCTGACGATGGAGTCGATCAGGTGCTGGAGACAAACTGTTTTGTCACTACAGCTAGCAAATATCGGTCGCCAGCTGATGCACATAGTACTAAGTTAACGACCACAATCCGTTGATTTTGGTCTCGTCCTCATGTCACTAAAGTGAATTTCCGATTTAGTGACATGCACCTAAATAAAGCCTGGTATCTTTGCCTACAAGCCTCTTCATGACTTGTAACCTTTATGAACACCCACTAAGTTGACCATGCTGCGTTCAATAATGTGAAGAAAATCATATGTTTTCAAGCTAGTTTTCGAGAAAAGCATGTTTCTTGCGCTTATACAAAGTTGAAGATCTTTTTCAGTGCTCCTGATTTGCCCATGCAATCGATCAGGCGTGATTGTATATGTGTGCCAAGTTTGAGGGGCACTTTCCAAGTTCGTTTTCAAAGGAACATGCCTACTATACCCTGACGATGGAGTCGATCAGGTGCTGGAGACAAACTGTTTTGTCACTACAGCTAGCAAATATCGGTCGCCAGCTGATGCACATAGTACTAAGTTAACGACCACAATCCGTTGATTTTGGTCTCGTCCTCATGTCACTAAAGTGAATTTCCGATTTAGTGACATGCACCTAGATAAAGCCTGGTATCTTTGCCTACAAGCCTCTTCATGACTTGTAACCTTTATGAACACCCACTAAGTTGACCATGCTGCGTTCAATAATGTGAAGAAAATCATATGTTTTCAAGCTAGTTTTCGAGAAAAGCATGTTTCTTGCGCTTATACAAAGTTGAAGATCTTTTTCAGTGCTCCTGATTTGCCCATGCAATCGATCAGGCGTGATTGTATATGTGTGCCAAGTTTGAGGGGCACTTTCCAAGTTCGTTTTCAAAGGAACATGCCTACTATACCCTGACGATGGAGTCGATCAGGTGCTGGAGACAAACTGTTTTGTCACTACAGCTAGCAAATATCGGTCGCCAGCTGATGCACATAGTACTAAGTTAACGACCACAATCCGTTGGTTTTGGTCTCGTCCTCATGTCACTAAAGTGAATTTCCGATTTAGTGACATGCACCTAGATAAAGCCTGGTATCTTTGCTTACAAGCCTCTTCATGACTTGTAACCTTTATGAACACCCACTAAGTTGACCATGCTGCGTTCAATAAGGTGAAGAAACCATATGTTTTCAAGCTAGTTTTCGAGAAAAGCATGTTTCTTGCGCTTATACAAAGTTGAAGATCTTTTTCAGTGCTCCTGATTTGCCCATGCAATCGATCAGGTCGTGATTGTATATGTGTGCCAAGTTTGAGGGGCACTTTCCAAGTTCGTTTTCAAAGGAACATGCCTACTATACCCTGACGATGGAGTCGATCAGGTGCTGGAGACAAACTGTTTTGTCACTACAGCTAGCAAATATCGGTCGCCAGCTGATGCACATAGTACTAAGTTAACGACCACAATCCGTTGATTTTGGTTTCGTCCTCATGTCACTAAAGTGAATTTCCGATTTAGTGACATGCACCTAGATAAAGCCTGGTATCTTTGCTTACAAGCCTCTTCATGACTTGTAACCTTTATGAACACCCACTAAGTTGACCATGCTGCGTTCAATAAGGTGAAGAAAACCATATGTTTTCAAGCTAGTTTTCGAGAAAAGCATGTTTCTTGCGCTTATACAAAGTTGAAGATCTTTTTCAGTGCTCCTGATTTGCCCATGCAATCGATCAGGTGTGATTGTATATGTGTGCAAAGTTTGAGGGGCACTTTCCAAGTTCGTTTTCAAAGGAACATGCCTACTATACCCTGACGATGGAGTCGATCAGGTGCTGGAGACAAACTGTTTTGTCACTACAGCTAGCAAATATCGGTCGCCAGCTGATGCACATAGTACTAAGTTAACGACCACAATCCGTTGATTTTGGTTTCGTCCTCATGTCACTAAAGTGAATTTCCGATTTAGTGACATGCACCTAGATAAAGCCTGGTATCTTTGCTTACAAGCCTCTTCATGACTTGTAACCTTTATGAACACCCACTAAGTTGACCATGCTGCGTTCAATAAGGTGAAGAAACCATATGTTTTCAAGCTAGTTTTCGAGAAAAGCATGTTTCTTGCGCTTATACAAAGTTGAAGATCTTTTTCAGTGCTCCTGATTTGCCCATGCAATCGATCAGGCGTGATTGTATATGTGTGCAAAGTTTGAGGGGCACTTTCCAAGTTCGTTTTCAAAGGAACATGCCTACTATACCCTGACGATGGAGTCGATCAGGTGCTGGAGACAAACTGTTTTGTCACTACAGCTAGCAAATATCGGTCGCCAGCTGATGCACATAGTACTAAGTTAACGACCACAATCCGTTGGTTTTGGTTTCGTCCTCATGTCACTAAAGTGAATTTCCGATTTAGTGACATGCACCTAGATAAAGCCTGGTATCTTTGCTTACAAGTCTCTTCATGACTTGTAACCTTTATGAACACCCACTAAGTTGACCATGCTGCGTTCAATAACGTGAAGAAAACCATATGTTTTCAAGCTAGTTTTCGAGAAAAGCATGTTTCTTGCGCTTATACAAAGTTGAAGATCTTTTTCAGTGCTCCTGATTTGCCCATGCAATCGATCAGGTGTGATTGTATGTGTGCAAAATTTGAGGGGCACTTTCCAAGTTCGTTTTCAAAGGAACATGCCTACTATACCCTGACGATGGAGTCGATCAGGTGCTGGAGACAAACTGTTTTGTCACTACAGCTAGCAAATATCGGTCGCCAGCTGATGCACATAGTACTAAGTTAACGACCACAATCCGTTGATTTGGTTTCGTCCTCATGTCACTAAAGTGAATTTTCGATTTAGTGACGTGCACCTAGATAAGCCTGGTATCTTTGCTTACA
>VOQZ01000856.1:0-67970 GCA_008079305.1 Phytophthora palmivora | reverse complement strand
AAGCATCTCAAGAATTTCGAGAAAGCAGACACAGTACAACCTAAATTAACAAAGCAAAGCAAAACCAGTAACTACTGGAGTCAAGAGAAGACTTGGCACTACGCCAGTTTCCAGTACAGCAACAATGCTCGAAAACCTATCAACAAGAAGAAATTATCGCGCAAAACAAATTTTGTCGATAACATGGGACTCCGGGTGTTTGGTATGCTCGATCCAACGTGTGAAACGACATATGACAATGAGACTTCGAGCGACCAAAGTTAATGCTACTAGCGAGGAAGCACTTGCTGTTCGCTTCTGTAACTGGGCTCGGTACTTCTTACACATTAAAATGCCCCTAGAGCGGATTTTTGCGCGAAATTCTGCGAAGACTGGAAGTTACTCCCGCCAAGGAAAGCACGACTAGCATTTACGAGTGGCGTCTTACTTTATCGTATCGCTACTGCTATCGTTCAGCGCTATGGTGGTCAAATTAGCCATAACGTTCCCGACACCAATGACTTAAATATTCCTACTGCGAATACGCCGGCAGGGAAACGACGGAATTTTGAATTTGTAATAGCCACATTCAAAGGCCTTGGCATTTCACCTGACGCTATTAGCTCGATTCAAAGTCTGCAACGTCCAGGAAATCAAACGTCACCTAAAACAATTTGGTATGCATTAGAAGAAGTATTGAATCGGGTCGAATGGCTTGCTCATACTGCTGTTCCTCCAAAACCTGGCAAAATCATGACCATGGGTGCTAGTTTAAGCAAAGACGAGAAACACATTTTGTGCCATGCCGAAAGACAAGACACTGTGCGATCGAAGAAACTCAATTCACCTCAGCACAGAAGAAAGACCACCAAAGTGGAAGCTACGCTGAATGAACTGAAAGGATGCGCTCCATTGAAGCGGAGCTTTCCCTACATTACAAGTGAGCAGATGCACGTAGTGAATAAATGGCTTACTGATGTCGGATTCGATATCAAAAAGGTACGTTGCAATAAGTGACTAACCACTGGTGAATGGGCTCAAGTATATTGCTATGGCACAGACTTTCGGTCACGGGGTATTGCAGGACCCCATGCGCAACGGTGTTTTACTCTGGTAAATTGAAATTGTCTATTGGTGTGCCAAAACCAACGTGATGTGTTTATGGTGTTGATTGCCGCACAATGTTCCAGCGAGATACTGATCCAAGTATTGAAAGTTAGATCATTTTCATATTTCAAGACTCCTCGAACGCTTTCGGAGATGAGGTAGGTTACCTTAAGCTCGTGGATAAGACGTTCGACTCACTTTTCGTTGACCAGGGAAAATATATCAATGGCGTTTGAAAAACTATATCACGGACAGGTCCCCCCTCGCTATTTGACTCCGTGTACCGAGCAAGCTATCCTCATTGGAGATCGACAGATTTGCTATGGGATTTTGTGGCATCTCTGGCAGACTTGTCGTGGTAGAGAGGCTGGTGGATGTTCGCCTACAAGTTTTCATGAAATTCGAAAACCTGAAAGCGTCACGCTTGGTGGAATACCATCGGCTTCAGTGCTACCTTCTCCACTACTGCTCGATGTTCCTGCTATTGCCCTAGCTGGTCAAGGAAAACTTACGACTAAAGATGATCGAGTAGCATCACACCAGATTAGTCTCCATGACACATTTGCTCGCCGTCTTGCGTGGAGTGAAAATGATCCAGACGCCGATCATGACAATGATGATGTGTTTCCTGTACCGAAAGCACCATTATCAGACCCAGTTTACAGTGATGAACTCGACCTTGTTCCAACAAAGAACAACGAGAATGAGATGAAATACCAACATATAAACGATATCTGGCCTTCATGCTCAGATAGAAGAGAGTCTGCTGATAACTGCGATCACGATTTACACAAAGTGGCACCAGGTATTGCTATAGGGGAGTTGTCAGGTAAGATTGTTGTTTGGTAAGCATACCCGTATGCTGAAGTATTGCTAAAAGTCAAGTAGCTGCAGTTGATACCCAGACTCCAGATTGCACAGACCCAGTAAAAGTGGAAGAGAACGATGATTCAGTGAAGATTTCTCTGGCCAAGCCGTCTCGAACAGAAGCACAACAAAAATACGATGTTAACGCAGGAGATTGTTCAGGAAATCCTCGTGTGGTTAAAACGCTTGGGTATTCATCTCAACAAAACGTCCGAATTTCATGTACGTCGTGAATTGCGAATTACTGCTACTCTTTGCTGACATTACATTTGCTATCTCAGGATTCCAATGCGAAATTGTCTGAATTCCAGTCAGGCGTGTTGCTGTGCTGCATCGTCGAAAAGGTTGAATTCATGCGTAGTATCCCAGGCATCACGCGTCCATCCGGCAACCAACCGCTAAGTAAAGCTAGCGCGCTGCACAACATCACCAAAGCACTGAACATCCTCAAACAGAAGAAGGTTCGTCAATCACCTCAATCGATCATCAAAGTCTCACTTTCTCCTGGTTCTCAGACCATGCCTCTCCACCTGCTACGTCGTGCAAACGCCATCTACTCTGGCAACCGGGATGTCATTATCCACCTTCTCGTCCAGATCCGCAAGGCGTACAACCACCACCTTGGACGACCAAAGCACTTAGCAGCATAACTCGAACTCAACTAAAATGCATGTATCAATCATCTCCTCCATCTCGTCTACTTCTGTCGTTGCTGTTTCCAGCGATAGACAGCAGGCATGCCGTTTTCAGCTCCTTTGACCTTGAACTTCTTGCCCTTGGCCTGTACTTTGCGTTCCAGATCCAACTTGGCGCTCATCTGTCCAATCTTCTTAGCACGTGCCAATCTGTCTCTCAATTCCCTGTACATGGCGTCCTTCTCCACCTGCATTTTGTATTTCTGCTTGGGATTCGCCGCTAAATCCGGGAGTTCCGCCGTCTCGAGGTCCCGTTTGCGGATGCGATTGAACGCTCTGTCTGCGAGTTCCGGCGCCGTGTCAAAGTGTTGCGCCACGTCGAACGCGTCGACTTCCTCCTCTTCATCTACAAATACTGTATGCTTGTTATTCTTGGGAGCGTCCACGAAATGGAGCCCTCGATTGAGTTTCTCGGCCTTGCGCAGGTCTACGGCACGTTTCATGTGGAGATAGGCCAGATCCTGCGTCTTTAAAGTACGTAACGCCTCCGTATCCACTGCCTTAATGTGGTTATGCGTGGATACGTGCACGCCGCCCTCCGTCCGCGTCTCCCGCATGCGATGGTAGAATTCATCGGGATTGCGCAGCGCCGCCTTGAGCTGCAGCGTCTTGAGCCGCTTCTGCTTGCTGTTGTAGTCACGTGCGCGCTTCACATAGTCCTTGTGCTTCTCTAGAAGCCCCAACTTCCGGCGCTCTCGTAGCTGTCCGCGCTCCTTGTGCTCGCGCCGCTTAACCACGTTACGCAGTGACATGGCTCTTAAGGTAAAATGGCTGGTTCAGGATAAGGAAGTAAAATACGGGATAGGGGAAAAATAGTCACGTAAATGGCGAATTTCGATTTAGTGACATTGAAGCGATAGTGACATATAAGTTGAAGTTTACCGTTTCTGGTGGTTAATGAACTGCAGTGCCACAAGTGCTAGAGCTCGGAATACTACAATGAAAATGAAGAGCGCGCCAAAATTGCGTGCGATGTCATCGTGATGCATGTTGTAGACGTCTTCGAGAAGCCCCTTCACCGTCAAGTTGCCGATTGAAACGGGTGCGTCAGCCAGTGGTTGGCATCCGACCTCCGGACCGACGTTGTTGTACTCACCCGTCGCATTGTTGAGCTCCGGTGTCGTGGAGCAGTCGCCATACACCAACGTGGCGAGGATCGACATGGCGTAGCGCTGCGGGGTGATCGTGTACAGCCACTGGTAACCGGCAGAAATGGAGCTGCCTGGTGGATTGAAGCCGACGAAGAGGAAGAAAATTGTGGAGGTTACCGAACCGGTAAGCGCTGCCAAGACGATGTTGGGGAGTGCAAACGCTAGGAGGTGGCCAGTGTAGACGTCTACGAGCACAGACAACGATACACCAAGCCAAAACAAAATGAACTTGGCAAATCCAGTGAAACCCATGAACAGGAAGAGAAGCGCGGCGATGATCAACCCCTTCGTGAAGACGTACGGGATTTCCACCAGTGTTCCTGCCACAAAGTACGACAATGCGCTGTAGGTTTGTGCTGATCGCTCGCGGTAGAAAGCTGCGCGATCGTTAAAAGCGAATGGAATTGCACTGTTGAAGGACACGAACCCTTGAAACTGGAAGGCGACGAAGATGATTCCAAGTCCGGAACAAATACCCTGATATGATGATGTTGATAAACCACTGCCAACAAGGCCAAGCACAAGGACACTCCCCAGAGCAACCCCAAGGATTGTGACATTGTGTGCAGGAGAACGCCAATACATGCTAAAGAAACGTTGGGTCAACAACTTCACTTGCATCATTGACGATGCAGCGCGCTTTCGACCGAAGGCGAGTACTGGAACATGAGGTGAAGGTCGACCAACGCCCTCTTCATCTAAAATCTCATCCAATTGCTCTTTGAGAACACTGCCATGGAAACACTGGACGAAATCAATGTCATCACAGTCCGATGTGTTCTTGTTGACACCTGCACCAATGCACTCGAGCATCCACGTAGCAGGATTGTACTCTCCTGGCAGGGGCTGTACTCCTTGGATGCCCTCGAAGTACCCAACCAGAGTCCTGCAGTCTTCACCAAGCTCACCGAAAAAAACAGTTTCACCACCTCGCTTTAGCAGGAGCAGGTTGTCAAAGACAGAAACACTTCGTAAGACGGCTGATGGATTGTGCAGATGACTGTGCGTCCAGAGTTTGCAACCTTGCGGATACCATCCATGATAAGTTTCGCAAAGCGCGCGTCCAAGCCACTTGTTGGCTCGTCGAGAAACAGCACACTAGGTTGAGCAGCCAGCTCCACACCAATCGTCAATCTCTTCAATTGCTCCAAAGAGCTCCCACGCACCATGTGCTCAGCAATATCTTGAAGTCCCAACAGATTCACAATTTCGTTGACAGAGTCGATCTTGGCGCTCATGGGGGTATCACTATCTTGGCGGAGCAATGCGCTAAAAGTGAGAGCCTCTCGAAATGTAGCAGTCTCTGAGTGAATATCCGTCTGCTCACAGTACCCTGTGCACCTTCGGATGGCGAGCTCCGTAGCTTCGTGGCCGTTAAGCATGATCTTTCCTTTGACAGACCCAGTGTTCTTACGACCGGCGATAACGTCCATGAGGGTAGTCTTTCCGGCACCTGACGAACCCATGAGTGCGGTAATTGTCCCTGGTCGAGCCACACCACTGATTCCTTTCAGCAAGTCGATGGATTCCGTCGGTTTGCTCGGGTTTGGCACCGAATACCACAAATTCTTAAATGCTACCGTGACTGGCACGAACGTGGTCGAGTGTCCACGAACTACGATAGACACATCACTATCAGTTGAGTTGGATGGAGCAACGTCGTTGTTTGCCTTGGGGGTCGTAGCTAAGTGATAGTGACTTGACTCATCGCTGCCACTTGTTCTTGGTTTGACTGCCATGAAATCACCTTCGTACCGCTTGTACTCTAGTGCAAAGTAGCTCAGTGTCGTGAATAAGAGTATGAGCCCAATGAGATAGATGATCCCAAAAACCACCCACTCCTTATCCGACGGAATATCGTACACACCCAGGTAATATTCTCCCATGGTCTTGCCAAACTGATCGCAGTAATCGATTTCTTCGTAAGTGCACACATCGAATATTGCAGATCTGTATTGGTTCACTGCCAATGCACGAAAAGCCCAGGCCATCGGATCAATCCAGTACAGCCAAATGAGGTAGTCTGGAATTTGGCTCCTTGTGACAATGAACCCCGCAAACACTAACACAACTTGAAGAATTCCCAAAGCAAGAGGATTCGTGATGTAAATGTTTGGGGAAATCGCGGCAACAAAAAAGAAGATGAGAACGGCCGCCATCACAGTAAGGAAGATAATCACCTCGTACAGAATGAAGCGTCCGATGTCCGCTTCCAATCCAGCAATCCAATACATGAAAGCTCCATAAACGAAACTTTCAGGTAGTGCAATCGGGACTTGGCTGATGACATTGGCGAGTACGTATGCTGACGTCTGAAAAAAGTTTGCGGAACGTTGCTTGTAAAACACATCGCGCATCTGGACGAACATGGAGAGTTGTGAAGTCTGCTCGAATAGAGGGAACATTGCTGACTGGAAGATCAAACCAAGCACTAAGGGTACGTTTGTGGGATCCATATCCTTGAAAGCAGTCGAACACACTACAGCCACCACTAAAACAAGGACAATTCGGCTGCGAAGCGTATTCATATCTCGCATGATGAGCAGTAGCTGCCGAAACACAAGTGTGATCGTGTTTGTCCACACAGATCGCTGGAATTGAGGCAGTAACTTAAAATATGCACTCCACTCTCTCTTGTTGTGATTTACACTCCCCTCCAAAACGTTGAGAACGGCCAAGTGAATGTCTGAAGACTGAAAAGTTTCAGCAAACTCACGTGCTTGACGAGGGGGGCTCACCCCACCGCCCCCTACTTCATATACATGCTGTTGTGGGGTCCCTAGATCAAGCAAGAAATCGGCGACATCTCGATTCGGTGGACACTGGAGACCCACCCCGCAGAAGTAATCTACCACTTTATCACGAGGACCATAATACATCACTTCTCCTTCGTTCAGGAGAATGACGTCGTCGAAGAGTTCGAACACATCCGGGGCGGCTGGAGCAACGAAATAACCATAGTTTTTCCCAGCGTCTGCGCGATAGTTCGTTGAGTGCTGACGATGTCAAAGGTTGCAGCACTGTCGAGTCCTGTGCTGATTTCATCCATGAACACTGCAGGCTGAAAACCGAGTACCATCTCGCCCGTTGTCACTCGCTTTTTCTCTCCACCCGAGACCCCTCGCACCATGTTGTCCCCAACGACCGTATTCCAGCAGTTCTGCAGCCCAAGCTGTTCTTTGATATCCTCTGGATAGTTTTTGATCATATCAAGAGCAGACTTAAGAACCTCTCGGTTGTGATGCCCAGCATCCTGACCGACCAGCATGGGGGTATGTTGAGTACCATCACTTTGGTCACCAGCACTGAAAGCATGAGCAAATAGCAATGTCTCCTGTACTGATAGGAGTGGAAAATGTTCGTCGGTTTGGGGTACGTATGCCACGAGCTGAGGTAGTTGCTTAGCCATAAGATGCTGAGATTCTCCATTGTACGTTATCTCACCTGAAACACTCAGCTGATTGCCATTCGCACGTAGTCGCCCACTCAAAGTCTTGAGCAGGATCGACTTTCCTGATCCTGGTTGTCCAAGCAGCAACGTCATGGTTCCAGGACGCAGAACACCACTCACACCATTGAGAATATCGTGCTGCGTCGTCTTCTTTGCTGACACGACATGCTGAACCGCATGCTTGAGCGTGTTCCAAATCGTCGGTAGGTCTGGTGTTGCATCGTCGTTTTGCTGTTGTGTCTCCAACACAGTTGCCTGGCAAGACACCGACAAGTTTGAGAATCGCACTTCCAGTTGCGGTTGCGAGTGTCCAAAAGCTGCTTCGACGACGGACTCGTAAGATACTTTGCTTTCGGTAGTTGGTAATTCAGCATCACGATTGACATCAGGGACTCTCATCGAGCTATCGACCAGCTAGATGAAAGTGGTTGGATTCAGACCCGTGGCTTGCAAATTGGGAAATGAAGAAGATGTTGGCATCGCGTTAAACCACCACGGGTCTTGTGTGCACCAGTATCTCACTCCCTTTACTTAACTAACCGATTACGTTAGTATTGCAATCATGCAACCAACAAGATGACGGAGACATATCTGTTGATGCAATAGTTTTTGTAAGTGAAGATCAGCTACAGACTGTCAGAGACAGTAGACCGGTGCGAGCATCGACTACAAGGCACACCATAATCATTTCACAAGCCCCACTCATTTGCATTACCGTATCACTCAATCCCTAAACGAACGGCAAGGTGCGACGATTAGGGTAATTACGTAATCGAGTGGATAAGAATTATTTTTAAAATACTTCCTTTTCGAGAATCGTACATGATTAATTGCTAGGTATCTCACCTGTTTGATCAGCATTGAGAACCGTGGAGATGCTATACGTCACGATCATTTCACGCACTTCAGCTCGAAATTTGCAGCCGCAGCTTCGGCATCTTCAGGTGTGGTCTGTCCTTGGCATGTACGAACACGAATAGGTAATCGAACCCGTATGAAGCCCTTCCTCCACGAATATGAAGCGGTGAATATGTCCGCAGAGAAACTGCGCTCTGATGCCACCTCAAGCGCCTTGAATTGGAGCATTTGCGCTGAAACAGACAACCTCCTCTCCTCATTGAGTTAAAAACACGATGTATTCTTCGACATCGCGAGGCAGAACAATGGCTTCACCAATGTTACGTAGGTTTTTGTGGTGCCCCTTGCGCAGACTACACATCAACTCGATTTGCTTGTGTTGGCGCCTCCAGGATGAAATCTGCTTAAGCTTTTTCTTTCGCTCAGCTGAGGTACTGACCAAAGGGTACAAATTGGCGACTGCTTTGCCTGTGTCATTGTCAGCTTCTAAAGATGCAGTACCTGCAGTTTGTGCGTATAGTCGACCGATATGCGCCTGTACTGCTTTGACTAGCTGCCGGCACCCGTGGTGCACTGTCGTCCCATCTTCGAAATTGGTGGTGTGAAGCGGACTAAGTTTTAGAGTCTCGATATCAGCGTTTTAGTGAAATGACATATGTATATTTCACGGTACGCAATTGGTAGATAATCGTGTTCGCTTAGGACAAAGTTCGTTTAGGACTTGAGCGATACGGTATTCGACTTCAAAGTAGTGTACCACACGGCCACGGTTCGTACATGATCCCGTTCGTAAACTATGGATTTCACTATGTTCTCGTTTACGTTCAAAAATCGCGAATCCTCAAATCCTTATCGTAATCTTTCGTGAACGCTGCATTTAGACCTAATTAAAGTAAGCAATACAAATCAAGATGTTAGCCATGAACAGGGGGCCCTATCATAAATAACGGTACTTGCCTTGGCAGGTGGCTCTTCCACATTGTGGTATGGAGATGGTGAAGGGGGCAAATTGACCCCTTTCAATGAAAGTTTCATAGACCACGGTACTCGTTTGAATATACTGTTCGAATTACCTCATTGGGCAATATTGAGCCCGCACCTGGCTATATTGTTAGCGTTGCGCGTTGATTGGTTACAAGATCGAGCAACATGTTCACGGAACACGGGCAGATCATGCAAGTTATCGTGAATCCCACTCAATATCTTACGGCTCTAGCTTCAGCTACAACATGCGGCCTGAAGCGCGAAGGGGTGCTGACGATTTTGCGCCATAATTTAATGGAATGATAATGGCGCGAATTCGTCAGCACCCGTGCGCGCTTCAGGTTGCGGTCAGTTCGGCATAACTACTGGTGTAGGTCTTTTGGCAAGACTACAACTCTTGCTGAAGTCATTTGTACAACACAGAGTCAAATGGATTGTGTCCCAAAGAGCGGACAGCAATCGAGATAGTTGTTTGACACCTCTGCAGTTCACAGGAGTCTATAGTTCTTGCTGATTTCTTAGATGAGCATGTGTCTCCATTTCACAATGAAAACCCACGTCAGTATATGTTTTTTTGTCTCTGTATGAAATAACCCATGCGTATCATGATTCAGATGTGTCTAACACAAAATCACAGAGGTGTGCAGTATGCCGATAGGAAGGTATGCAATGGAAGTGACGGACGTTTACGTGTTTCACAATGTATGCCTTTGTCACAATGCCCATGTGTCCCACAAGCCGTACACATGCCATCAGACGATGTGGACTTGCTTGGAGAAGTATCATCGTTTCTACCTCCCCAGCAAGCTCATTTCACCAACCGGAAAAGTGCGAACGAGTTCACAACTATACCGAATGAAACGTTCTCAATCGCACCACAGCAGCACAAACGTTTGTGAAGAGCTGAGTGGTCATACTGATGCTTCACTACCTACACGTTCAGCGGTGCGGGCAATAACCATATAAAGGTTGGGTACTTATCTTGTTCTAAATGAGGACATGGATGTTGGGTATGCTAACACTTCAACATGCGCATGTAACTCGAATAAAATATGCAAATTCGAAGTTTGTTTTGATCCTGCTATTTCTACGAAAATGAAGTTACTCGAAGGCCTTTGCCATGTACACAAACACACGCTGCAATTTAGCTTTCCAACTGCCCGGAACATCCACCTCGTTTATCAACTCGAACGTTGCGCAGAAATGACTGTGGCAAAGTTCTCGGTGTCTCGGGCAAAAGTTTATGCAGCTTACTAGTAGGCGCGCCATGAACATCCCGTAATGCTCGTCCATGACAAACTTTTATGGCCGATGAATCAAAGAGTACTTTGTTCCAGTAGACAATCGTGGCATCAGCGAATGGGGGAGTGTACGAAATGAGTAATTTAGAGACATCATGACAGAAAAACTGTGCTCGCTCATCGAGCTGGCCAGTGAAAGCAATTTCCTCATCATGTCCATACCTAGCTGATTCATGTCGCTGTGAAGGTCAATTCCGAGTGCTTTGTACACGCTGGTACCAAGGACGACTTGAGTCACAATGTTACCAACTCCTGAGCCAGTGCCTAAGATCATGTCACGTCCGTCAATTGGTCCCAGGTCTGACAGTAGTGTGGTGACGCCATTTGGCATTACCTCTCCAGAGTTACGATGAGGCGTATTTTGATCTTTCTCAACTACTTCACGAGGGATGTCTTCAAAAATTGCGATTGTAGCTTGTTCAAAACTGGACGGGGCCATCGGTGGCGAGTGTTCGTCAACTTGTTCTGCACTCGACGGTGTCAACGACGGCGAGCGCTCATCCGTTTGTTCTGCACTGGGCAGGGCCACTGACTACGAATGCTCGACGGCTGGTAGTACCAGCGCAACGCCTGCGTTCTCCAGAACGGCAGCTGCAAGTTCTTCTTGGTGCTGCGGCGCACGTTTATCTTGATCATCGGGGTCGGAGGGGGGAACACGCGAAGTTGTCTCCAACGACGCCACAGGCGTTTGTGAGCTTCGTTGAGTCCTAGAGCTAGAAACAAACTGTCTCAACTGCCTTGTTTTTCCAGGTGGTCGACCACGCGGCCTACGAACATCCGTAAAAAGCTTCGAGGAAAGCGGGAGATTTTGCTTCCCCAGGTACACATCAGTGATCGCGATCGCTGCCGAAGCGCCTTGGAGGTGTGTCCAGTGCTCTTCATGCGTTGTGCGATATTTGGCCATGATATTCATGACCCACTGTCGACGTAGGAACGTGCTAGCTGAACCGACTACTAGTTGTCTTCAAATGTGAACGCTGTGCGCATGATGCAGAACTGGTCAATCCTACAGTTGCCAAACGACTTTATCTTGCTATATGAATTAATGGATAAGTAATGGAGCCAACCGGGGCACAGGGAATAGGTAGACGATGCCACGCACGCTGTGTCACTCAGATTAGTACTTATTGTGCGGTTTAATGGCGCAATCTCTGTATATTTCGCATTTAAACGAGTATTTTGCAGTGGCGTTTGACACACATTCTACACTATTTAAGGGTTCAGATATCGGTAATTTTTGTGATTGGTAGTTGTTCACTGTTCCAAAAGTAGGTTGGTCAGTGGTTGAACTTCTGTTAAGGGGGCAAAATGTGTTCTTTTATCACCGTTTTCCTCGCAGATTATGACACGAGCATCAAAGGGGTCAAAATTCACCCTTTGTTCACGAAAGGAATATTATTCATATTATTGTAATACCACTCTAGTGCAGTACAGTACCCTTGTTTCCTGCTCGGAATTTGTGAATATTCACCCACGCCTGACGTTATTGGTAGAAAATAACGCAAAGTTCTTTACTTGTATTTGTCCATCACCGCTGAACGACAAGTTTTCGCGCCAAAGAGGAAAAATAAGTGATTCTGAGAACCGATTCCACCTGCACTGCAAGAAATGTCGACAATCCTCTCCACATTTCTCTATTTTTTCCACTAGAGCTTAATCATCCCATCATTTTCTTCCATACGCAACCATCACTAACTCTAAAGGGATATCTGCTACTCCAAAGTGTAACGGGGTTACATGAGGGGTACCTCAGACTTGGTACCGCCTCTAGAATTAATGTACTTCTAAGAGTATTCGTTTTGTGAATACTCTGTCATTAGTGGTGTGGGTCACACCACTGCCACGTAAATCAGGAGGCTGAGGACGAACCAATAGTATTTGACTTACTTTTATATGCATATATAGGAACAGATTATAGTTAATTAGTTATTTGTATTACAGGCCAAATGACCTAATTACCTATAAATTAATCAGTCTTAAATCTACTCTCTACTCCCCTAAGACCAGGGACTAGTGAACCGCCGTTCACTTAGAGTTTGTAAACTCTTAATAGCACGCTTCCTCAAGCAAGGTGCTACAAATGGTGTCCTTCGGAAGGGTGCTTTGTTGAAATTGCAGCTGATTACCCTTTCACTTCAGTTACGGTCTCGCGCGTTTGGCACCGTGCCCTCGAAAGGACCAAATCGATACGTTCCTACCTGTCCACTTTGCACATACAAGCTCAGTCTGGCCGGCCGAAGATAGATCGCAGCAATGAGCTGGAGCGGATCTATTCTGTACCTCTTACACAGCTCAGCCATCCGCGGCAGCTGCGTGTGGCTTGCCGCCGACAACGTTTTTAAAGCGTGTTCATGACGGCCAACTTTGTCCAGCCATCAGGTCATTCCGACCATTTGAGCAAGAATACCACTGTCTCCAGATGTAGGCCGAACAGCAACACAGCAAGACAACACTTCTCCGTACATTGAACCGGCCGACACCTAATTTTTCAGGCTACGGCGGCAGCAGCTAGTGATATTGCTCTGCGTTTTCAGCCTCCAAACAGCCCCCATCTCATTTGCTGTGATCTGGGGATATTTACTTTAAACAAAGCACGGCAACGCCGTCTGCAAACACAGAAATTGGTGAACTTATAGCTGCAACTGTAGTACTCTTTTGGAGTTACCCCTCTACCGTTATTGCTACCTTCCTTTCGTTAAAAAGCTCAATGAATTCGTGCATTGGAGATTCTGGTGACGATAACTATCGAGCTATACACATGACGAAGACGAAACAGGAGCGGGAGGGACGACTTCCAACGCGCGTTCGGTGCACAAGTGCAAATGAATCGTTTGTGTACATGATCACTGATAACAGGACTTAAACCAAGTCAAATTGCTTTACTAGCTTTCAGGAACAGACACAATTTTTTTGTCTTACTACACTGCCCGCCAAATATATATGCACACCCACTTTTGTGGGTGTAATTCACTCATTTTTGTGGGTCAAGGCTCGCTGCTTAGATATGTTATTTCAGTATACACTTGAACCTTTCCACATCCGTTAACAACTGGAAGTTTGCAGTTTGTAGAGGGGTTCGCATACAAGTGACTACTTTGGACTACCCGTCCAGTAATACGCACACTATGAACCATACTAAAACCAAGACAAACGGAATGATGAAGTGAAAGGTAGTTCAAGAATTTTCTCACACAATCATTTGAAATTCATTTGCACATCTACCGCTCCGTGTGTTAAATGCTCACTTCCTCTCACTGTCAAGGTAAACGAAACACCACCCAAACTACCAGCAAATCGACGCCAATGATTGCGGGTAAAATGTTACTTGTTTACAATGACTCAACAGCCAAAATGACAGGAAAAGCTAGCATGACATTCTGAAGTCGAAAGGAGCGGATGTGGGCGGAAGCGTTGTATCAAGGATGAAATATGAAATTGACGAAAGCTGCACGGTGATTAAGCTAAACGTTTTTCAAACCTTGAGATGTACTTCACTCTCATGGCCGACTAGACTCTCGAATTGGTATGGCGGCTCGAGAAATTTCCCAATGACAACGCATTCGGTAGGGCGTTCTTTACTCCAAACCTGACAAATCACATGGCGTATCTGTGTATACCTTTAATTGGCTTTGGCGGGGGACAACTAATAGAAGAGATAAACAAACGGGGAGTCTATCTGGTAGCCACTGTAAAGGACATCAACGACCACATAGTCCCGTTTGCTCTCGCCTTGGTTTCAAAAGAAAACTACGACAACTGGGAGTGGGTTGTTAAAGAAGCAACTGGTATCGAAAAAATCACGATATTGTCGGAGGATTACTTCCCGAAATAGCTCGCATTTTGCCTCATGCTAGCCACCTGTTCTGTATGCGGCGCATTATGAACAAAATCGGGACCAAATTAGCATTTTTGTCGGAAGAAAATCGTATTTTGGGTGTGTAAGATGACTGAAGCGACTGTGATACCGATTACAAACTATTTCGATGTAAACTTGCAGTGAATCCACTGCATATCTCGTTGAACTGGAACGTTGTCACTGGATGAAGTAGACCATCCACGAAAATTAAGCTGCCTACTTTCGACGAAATTTTATCTAATTTGTCGGAACAGACCAACAACTGGATGGGAACCGAGGTTCGTTCTGACAAACCTCTGGATGGCATCAATTGCTACTTTATCAAATTGGGCGAACAATGGCTGAGAAGCGCCAATTGGCTTGAAAATGGGCCAAAAAGCGGAGAAGAAGGTTTGGTCCCGAAGATACTCAAGAAGCACATTCACCGAGTGATTACTGCCGGAATGTGAAGCTTCACTCCACTCGTGGAAGGGGAATATATTGTGCAGCATCTAAACCTAATTGCGATTCCAGGATATGTTTATCCATTCCGATTGTGAACCTTCCTGGGAGAACATGTGCCTGATTCAACTAACAAGATGATAACTCTCCCTGCGTTCACGCAACTAGTGCAGTTACCCATGAAGGACTGCGAATTGAGCGTCTCTATGGCGGCAAGCGTCTTCAATTGGCAATTTCCAAAATACGTACTGCGTGAAATTTCTACTGCGTTCTATTACAGCAACTTTGCACCAGTCCCTGAGTGGACTGCCTCCTCATCAAGAAACGTCTTTTAAAAGAATTGAAAAACGGGGTTTTGAACCAGGACCCACAGAGGGAAGAACACAAGAAAGCTGTAGACCGGAAGTAGCATTTTCAGTTACACACATTTCTATGCATTCGTAATTCATTCAGCGCTAAGTTAAAAAATTGAAAAAACAAAACGCTTGTCCATTTGTCAATTTACATTTCATATTAGTAACGAAATAACTTGATTTTAGAACGACAAGTTGCCTCCCAAATAATCAAAGGTTTTACACCTCACAGATTCCCATGTGACGATCAGCGTCCGAACGGATATTTATTAATTTTCCGTTGTAAGAGCAAATGCTAAGTCTTCACCCCTTTAAGACGTGTTCGCATTAGCAAATTTGCCAGACACCCACTATGCCCTACCGGAGGTACCCTCAACCTAATTATTATTCGTATCAGCGCCTATATAACTGTTTGTGTTGATACAGTTGTAACAAGTCTTTGACGCTAGCTTGCCAGCAGGTCGCCGCTCCGATATGCTTCCGCTGCATCCGCGCCTAGGTCCGTCGTGAAGTAATGGACTTCGACACGGGTAGGCCACTGCAACGTAACCGGACTCTCGTCCTATTTATATTTACTTCAAATCAACTCCGTTGTACTAGTCTGACTCGTTCTCGCTCAACTTGTTCTCGTCTAATTCGTCCACTCTTCCCGCCCACAGCACTTCTTGTTATCGTATGGAGATCTTCCCGAAGAGTCGTAGGTTACCTCACCACACACACTTATGCGTTTAGATCTGTCGGGGAACGTCGATTCACCGGCCGTCGCTCGCCTCACCCCACACTTGTGTATGTTCTGGTCTGTTGGGAACCCCGACGCACTGTCCTTGCTCAGCTCCTCACACTCACCACTCGTCGCCAACGCGTGCTCACTTCGAATCAGTTTGGCAAATCGGATAACGAGGACCTCTCACGTCGTCCGCCATTCGTCGCAGCGCGCTCCTCAACCCTCAGAGCGCGGCGTCGCTT
The DNA here is from genome assembly GCA_008079305.1 of Phytophthora palmivora. Taxonomy (NCBI): domain Eukaryota; phylum Oomycota; class Peronosporomycetes; order Peronosporales; family Peronosporaceae; genus Phytophthora; species Phytophthora palmivora. The sequence continues at coordinate 51,961 of VOQZ01000856.1, read as the reverse complement.
GGATCCTCGGATCGCTCGTGCTCGGACGACAGTTGACGTCTAAAAAAACGTGCGGTACTCGTGCGCCGCCACCGCACGCTGCAGCAACTTCCCCGCCTCTTCATCGTTTCAAACCTACGTCCTGCTTACAAACTTCAATGTAGCCATCCGACGGTGCTTCGATGTGCTTGTCACTTAGGAACTAGAAATGCCCCGACCTCATTGCACATTGTTCGATACCCATCATGATTTTTAATCTCTTTATTTACGTTGTATTGCTTACTATTATTAGACGATAACTAATTTTAAATTATAGTTCCCACTAACGAGTCAAGCCATTGTTAAGTTCGGGAGTGCGCACTTCGTAATTACCTTGCCAGTAGGAGAATTTTTCTACTGTCCGAGGGCAAATCCAGTTCTTTTCTAAAAAAATTATCTTGGGCTTTGATAAAGCATTGAAATGAAAATGCATTGGAACAGTTACGCCTTTTTGACATTTCAACTGCCCCCTTCAATAACCCGCTAATGTTTGTGATATTTGACAATATGAATGTGCCTACGAATGAAGCGTCTAGAGGTTTTTTCGTACAATGTTCGTACAAGGTGCGTTCTTGTGGCCGGTTAAGATCACATAAAGAGGCAATCGAGAAATGATCATTATCTGGCATTCACAGGGAAATTTTCATAACTCTCACAACAACAAGAAAGACACAATCAAGGTACCTTGCGACGATGAGAATAATGCTTCCGATGTTATTGAAATAATTTAAAACGCCCCGTACCAGTAGGTATTATATTCTCAACTATCGAATTTAGTTAATAATTTTGCTTAATGACAAAGGCCGCAATTTAGTAACTTGTCATTTCCCACTATTTTATCCCTTCCCCCTCTTCTTGTAGGCACCGTCTGTTAAGTTTTAACTTGCCGCTGTTGAAGGATTATAACCACACCAGATTGTTGACCGGAGCAGTTTAGTGTAGTACAACTTGAACAATCCAAGTTTTATGAGCTTCTAGATGTAATCTTGAGGTATTTCACCCCATCATTAAAGGCCAAATCGCTTGTGGTAGTCGAGTCGAATTGACGTCCTCCAGCGTATACTCGACGAGCTAGAAAACACCAAACTATTTTGATGAAGTTTGAATCTGGGCTTTTACCTAGATACCACAACGAAAAATCCAATGTATTCATTAGGAATTTCTTGGGGGATTACCGAGTATACGGCCGCACTATCATGTTGAAAAATAAGATTGGAAATATGATACTTCGACCGGAGGTTTTCGAGGTAGGGAAACCATTTTCCGCAGCGTTCGCATGTCGTCGATATTGTTTTGTTGTTCCTCCATGACTACCAACTAAGATTCCCATTTCTACTAGCCCATGTTATCGCGCCTCCTACGCGCTTGAGAAAAGTTCTGGGTCTCAACGACACCGTGCTAGCCGTAGCAATAGCCATAAACTCATTTAAATTTGAATAGGTTTCATCTGTAACCACAACATTTCTCCAGTACACGTTTTTACTTATTTTTTTGCTCGCCAAATTTCAGTCGAGCTTTTTGTGCTGCATCTTGACAGCGCGAGAGGGGTTTCGCTTAGCAAACTTGGCAAGCTTCGATGACATCGGTAATACTAGTACCATGGACGACTCTACTACGCTCCCCAGGTCATAATCAATCTCCCTCAAAGATCTGTTCATGTGAATCTCCAGCCGATTTATGTGACGCGCACATCGGCGAGTGGCTTCTATAAGTCTACCTCTTTTCTTGGAGGACTGATGCTTGTTCGGCGACGCAAAAAGCTCCGGATGGCCTTTTCGCTACTACCTATCTTGTCACCGATGCCCCTCTTGTTCACATGACAGGCTGTCATGATACGCCAAAATACCCCTTTATTCTTCTTCGGAGGGAAGATTGCCTATTGCCATGTTTGCGCTTGAAGTGAAGGTGCGAAATGGCATCAAAACCTAGCAAAACATCAGTGGCCTGAAATATCAATTGTAGAATAATAGCTTTCACAGTTTCGAAAATGTCGCAATATAGCCAGGTGTGGTTATAATCTTGCGCCAGTACCGATAACGACTGACTTCAGGTTGTTCCTACAACTATAATCGATACTGTTTGGCGTTGTTACGGTTGTAGTCACCGTCATTCCGCCGTGCCAATTTTGTTACACACAGCAGGGCCGACGGTCAACTTGGTCAAGCGTTGCTACCGGCACCTAGGTAGCTAAAGGCCTTTTGGAAATTTAGTATGTGAAGCAGTCCGGGAAGTCTGCCAGATAGCTACTGGTCTCCGGTCTTCGGCCATTGAATAGAGGACACATTATCGGCCATCGATGAGGTCAACGTGCACAATGTCAAAAGGGTTGACGGTTTGCATGGTGCGGGGCAGCAACAGACCGTAGTCCTGTTTACCTCCGTGCACTTTAGCGCGCTTGCATGTGATGCACTTCTTGATGTACTTAGCGATCGTGGTCTCCATACCGGGCCAGTAGAGCGTGTGTCGCGTTGTCTTCAACTGTCGCTCGCTTGCAGGGTGGCCGACTTTCTGATGGTACCATGCGATCATGTCTTCGCGCAGAGTGTTTGGGACGACTACCCTCTTTTGGTATGCAATAAGGGTGCAGCCCAAGAGAGTCATGAGCTGGTAGTCCGGATTGTTGGTACCTGCGAGGCAATCGGACTTGATCTGCTGGATAACTGTGTCGGCTTATTGGTGCTTCCGGATGACTGGTCCGTGCATTACGCACTCGTACTACGTGCTTGTAGCATAAATCTTGTCGTATTCTGGTGGGTTTTCGGTAGTATCAAACCGCATGCGAGAGAACGCGTCAGCTCCAACGTTCTTCTCTCCCTTAATGTAGCGCATCGTCAGGCGGTACTCCGAGAGCACAAGTATCCAGCGCTAGCCTCGTAGGCTGGTCTCCGTCAGGTAGATGAGTTTGTTGTGGTCAGCGTGCACCACTATTGGGAAACCGAGAAGCATAGTGCAATACTCACGAAGCAGCTCCACAATTGACAGAAGTTCTAACTCCATGGTAGTGTAATTTAGCTGATGTTTGTTCAGGCTGCGGGAGTAACATGCCAATATTTTCACTCCTTTCATAATGAGTCCACCAAGTTGCGTTCCACTGACATCAGCATATAGGTGGAAGGTTTACTCGAAATCGGGGAAAGCCAACAACACGGCTTCAGCGAAAGCTCGCAGGATGGCACGGAAAGCTTCCGTATCACACTTTTGAGCTGGTGAACCGATGCAATGGCTTGCAAAGCGTGGTCTTGTTCGGCACCATATCACGGTAGTAATTAATAATGCCAAGGAAGCGTAGGAGCTCCTCGCGGTTGCGGGGAACCACTATTTTCTGGATTGCTTGAATCGTTTTTGCTTGAGGCTTAATACCTTCGGCTGAGAGCGTGTAATCAAGATAATCAACTTCCTTTCGGAGAATGTAGCACTTTTTGCCATTCAACGAGCCTCCATACTTCTTCAAGCGCTTGAAGACTATGCGCAGGTGCTCGAGGTGCTCTTCCTCGTCCTGCGAGAACACGATAATGTCGTCTAGGTACACCACTACAATGTCCAGGTCACCGAGGGTTCCATCCATACAGGTTTGGTATTCGTCTGGGGCCGTGCAAATACCCATCGGTAGTCTTTTGTACCTAAATTTCCCAAATGGTAGACAGAATGCAGTCAGGTAGCGAGAATGCATTGCTAGTCGTCGAGCATAATATCCAAGGTTGGCGTCGAACGTCGACATACACTTTGCCGACGCGAGACGCATCAAGATCTCTCGGTTCCTTAGCACACCCGCCGCAGATACTTGTTCAGCCATCGAAAGTCGACGAGGATACGCAAACTACCGTCTGACTTGACCAGGAAAAATGCCGGGGATGCCATCTCCGAGTCGTAAATTTGCTCCAGTACGTAATCATTAATGAGCTGTTGAATCTTGTCCTTGACTTTTTTGTTCTTGACGGCGTGCAACTGGGTATGGTTTGGTATGCACAGGCTTAAAATTGGGGGCGAGTACTAGCTCGTAGGCTTCAAATTGCAAGCGTCCCAAGTGTCGTCGTACATTGTCAGATACGCGGTGAGGAATGCCAAATAGTCGGTTGCCAAATTTCCTTTGAGGTGCTGGGGAAGGAGTGCTTCGGGCTTGGCGGCGTTGTCGTACACCTCTTTCGCCTCGTCGAGGAATGCTGGGCCCTTCCTGATCGTCCGCCTTCACTTTGAGTGCATTTTGTCCCGTGTTGAGGTTGAGGAAACAGTCTTCCCATTACACGACGTGGTCTTTGAAGTTGAGTATAAGTCCGAGTTCGTTCATAATATCGCGACCGATGATCATTTGGTCAGTGCCGTCTTTAACAACTTCAAAGCGATGGGGGATAAACGTGTCAGCCTTGAACTGAGGAAATAGAAACTGTACGACTGTAGTTCAGCTACTTTGGACTGTTCCGCCCATCGTGTCGAATACAGTGGGTGATGCTGGGATAAACTTTCGTCCCAATCGCATTTTGGCATCGAGGATTGTTTTGTTGATGACGCTCTTCGAAGCGCCACTATCTAGGAGGGCTTGAAACGGCTCTCTGTCTCGTCGTAGCTTCACCGCGATGCGGTGCACCTTGCGGCTTCTTCGCCTCCTTGTCGGCCAGACCAACGAACTTCATCTCGTCGCTGCTGGACTCCACTGAGTCCGACTCGGCGTTCGAGTTCTTGTAGATGCGCGGGTACTGTTTGGCTTTTTTTGCTCTTGGGTAGGAGCGGGGCTCCCACGCGCTTATGCTCGTTCGCTTCCTTCTTCTCGACGGTTTAACAGTCGCTAGTGTTTTGTGAGCTTGTTTTGTGGAAGGAGTACCACTTGCCTTCCTTGTTGTTGAGGCTCACTTGCCCTGGCTTCTTTATATCGTTCTTGTACCGGTTCTTCTGCGGCTCTTCATGGCCTTGGCGCTTCTCCTTCCGGTGGTCTTGGCGGTGGTCCTTGAAACTCTTGCTCGTGTCGCTGCTTGTCAGTTGTCGCTCTGTTTTCTTGATGCGTGCGAAGTAAAGGACTAGACCGTTCAGTTGATCATATAGATGCAGCCGGTTTCTCTTGCCAGGCGCGGGGCATTCCGCGCTTGATATACCTGCACTGATGCACTTCGGGTATCACTTCTGCGTCCTGGGTAATTCTGCAAACATGCGAACATTCTCTCTCATGCGCTGGGAGAACTTGTGCACCGACTCGTCGCGGCGCTTCGTCATGGTCCATAGCTCGTTGCCGAGGTCCTCGCTGAAGTCATGCGGGACCGATAGGAATCCCACGTCCACGAAGAACTCCTCGAACGTCTTGTTTCCTGCGACAGCATCCTTGGCTGCTCTTTCGACGTCTGTCTCGATGTCACCTTCAATGAGCGCAACCAGGTTGTGTGCCTTCTGCTCGTCTGTCCATTGCTTCTTGCGAGCGAGGCTTCGAAACTGGTCACTCCATTTTAGCCAGCTGCGTGCACTGCCACCGCCAAACTTCTTGATCTTGATCTGCACCGTTTCCGCGGGGGGTGTCGGCAGTTGCTGGCGTGATAGCTAGTGTGTAGGTCACGAATTCGTCCTTTTTGCGACAATTCATGGTTGATGGCAGTTGGTGTTCTTGTTTGATTCTCTTCTTCCGGCTCAGGTGTAGATGCCCGTTTATCAAATTGTCAGATTGCCTGATTTGATATATCGAAATACGCGCCCTTGGCTTGCTGAGGGGCTAATCTGGCCCGCGAGGCCTTGCTTGATAGGGACTTGCGGTGAAAGAGGTAAATGTGAGAATAAATTTAGCTTTTCTTCGTGCTGCTACAACCAGCTTCATCTAGATGCTATCTAGCATCATCCGTGGGGGTTTACTCACGTAATCCAGGGGATACCATTCCACAGTGGGTGGCTACTCTGTGATTATCAATCCTCGTTAGATGGCGCAGTGAATGGCCACCATCCACTGTCAGTCGTGTCACCGCAGGCGAACCGCATCCGAGCTCTGGCACGATGTGACTCTGGATTTGTCCGAGCCCCGCCCAAACGGGTCCTGATTGGTGGCCGGTTTCGTGTGACAACTGGATAAGAAATGGGTTATGGAAAGCGATTATAGTGTGGGAAGGCCACGGAGTGCCCAGGTATCCTAAACGTAAGAGAACCCAGACGAAGGAGTCTGGATGGTACCAAGTTCCCGACGGAAGATTATGCTCAAAAGGCGCGGAAGAGCTCTCAACCAAGTATAGTTGACCGAGCCACCTAGTCTTGACATGGGCTCACACTCATTCGAGTACATGAAGACAATGAGTCCTCATTGGAGTTCACCAAGCACCACTGTCACCAAGCGTAAGGCTTAGATGGTCCAAGAAAGAAATGAAGTCTGAACGAAGATGTCTGGACGCATCAAGTCTAGATGAAGAGACTCATCAGAGCTACACCAAGGCAGCCGACGAAGATCTGCTTTCTGTGCAAGGAAGTATTGAAGAACAGTCGAAGAAGAATCATCAGTCAGCCAGAACCAATAGTCGACAGATCCCAAGATCAAGCAACCACACATCAATGATGACGCAGACGAAGACACACTGAATGTGGAAACACTCATCAATGATGACACAAGCGAAGGTATACTGAAAGTAAGTCTAAAGTGTGCATGCACGTATTACAGCGAAACTAAAGATAGGACAGATAACATATAATCAGAGTTCGTTTTACAGAGAAACCCACAAGCGACCCGGACAAGCCTGCCTGAAGAAGGATACCAGGAGGCCCGGTTAGGTGTGGTGTGAAGGCGCGTGTGGTAAGGCATCCAACGTGGAGCTCTCGTAAGTATACTAGGCCACATTGGGTTGGGACCGGGTGTGACCTATCACTCGGAGTGAACCGCCCATTCCATATCTTAGTTGCGGTTGTCTCTTCAAATGGGGTCCCGCATTTCATATTTTCAACCGATTACCTTTTGCGTTGGTGTATCAGGCTCAACGTAAGAGCTTGAACGAAAGTACTGTTATGTGAAGGGATTGTACTCCTTACATTAATTCTCCTATATTAAGAGTGGTGCGCGTTTAGAAGAAGGTCGGCCTGGACTGACTAGTATCCGGGAAGTGCGACCAGTCGACTAGTGAAGTGACCGACCTTTCCACGGTCCGAAAGAATAAGGAGAGGCTGCATATTGTATATAACTCTGATTAGTTGTTTATTGTTTATATCTGGTTAACTGCTGTGGAGGTTACGTATTAAGAAGTTACGTTCGGCCCTGCGACCAAGACCTACATCTAGAAGACAACTCACCCGCGGTGCATTTCCCTGGTTACGAAGACAAACGAACCTATAGGAATTGACTCAAGGACACACGCCACCTCGGTAGACGTAATTTAACCGAGGTTGTTTTGGTTGGAATACCCCAAGCGGAGTTCCCATTTGGAACGCGTACTATACACCTGGACGATTCAGGCGTTCACCCGCCTCGTCACAGCTCTGTGCCTTCACGACCAAGGTAGTCCTGTTTCCACAGTAGCCCCTTAGGTCTCCCTCCATACATGTAGTCCTCACCACTCTATCTGCTTTACTCGCCCTCGTCTTACATGTAACAATCTCGCCTACCTTCGCCTTTAAAGAACCCATGCTTCCGGTGTCACTCTCCTTTATTACCCCCTAAATCGTTCTCCGTCCGTGATCAATTCTAGAGTGACGGCCAAACGGCCAGCTGTACGCTCGAGGTCCTCTTACCAAAGCCCACCATCGCCTAACTACCCCTACGGGAGGGCCCTCCTTACCTATCTAGGACTTGCACGTCTCCGTGCAGTCAATTCTGGATTGGAAAGAAAAAGCAAAAGTGAGTTTAGCTTGATAGCCAAGACCTATCCTACCTTGATGGCCTCGTGACCATCGATCCTTAGGAAATACTCAACCAACAATTCGTGTTCTCTCCTTCGGCGGGCAACAATCGTAGAGTCCGGTCGAATTTACCGGTGCTCTGATCCCTGGATCTACTCATGACGACTAGCCTCACGTCTTACCTTCTTCTGTCGCCTCGCCATTTGGCATACTTCTCCACTCGCTCTCCGACTGAGTCACCCTTCCTGGTGATCTTCCACAATCGCCTAACTGCATGAACCTGTGATGGCAACCTACTGGCTCACTTCCGTCGCCGTACTGCACCCACATGCTACTTCGTCTCCGCTGTCAAGTCAAGCACGTTCACTTGCTGGTCTAGTTCGTGTCTGTTGCTTAAGTGACAATGCGTCCTACTATTATAATGTTAACATGCTCGGTGAAGTTAGAATTTGCATCTGTTTCCACCATTTGTGCTGTAAGACTCGGGGTGCGGCTATAATTTGCAACTGTAAACAAACTCAACTCTCATAATCAAAAAGTGCGCAATACTGTACACTTTTTGATTTTGAATAACGCCGTGCAAAGGCGTAGTTTGACAGCTCATTTATCGCTTTCTTCGACACCACAACGAATGGCCAAATCGAGGAAAGATGCACAGATCTGCGTCACGGGGTTCCTGCGTCGCGGTGCATGGGAACTCCGTCAGGGCCAATGCGGCAGAGCTGCATTCATCCTACTGCTAGCATTTGGAGTAGTGGTTTTGACTCTGTGTGTCTCTCCATCTCCAAACCTGACGACATGGACATCAAATCTCTCAAACGTCCGGACGAAAGCCCAAGCAAGCGATGATTCCAACTCTTTACGGTGGGGTACAGGCAGTGATGTGGTGCTTCTAAAGGGTCAAAAGTTGCAGCGACTTCTACCACTTCAGTACCCCAATGGAGCCACCAACAAATTCCAGTGTGACCTCCCGTCGCTACGATACCAGTGCGATTTGGACGGAACCGAGGGATGTAAGGCTTACCCGCAGTTGTTTCCATCTGCTGCTCTGTTCGACAATTGGAAACCTGAAAATACGGCTCAAGTGCCGCCTGCCATCTTCGATAGCATTTGCCACTTTAATGTCTCCGATCCGGTACGATTTTTTAGTTGTTGTGGTGATTTTTTAGTTGTTGTGGTGATGGTCGAGCTAATGGGTAATTTGTTGTGGGTGGTGTGGTAGAATGAGTTTCGTTTGGCTCAGATGTTTCGTGAGATGGAGGTGCCGTTTGTAGCTTATGGTATTCCGGAGCTCACTGCTGCAGCAGAGCGATGGACGGATGAGTACTTGACTGAGAAGCTGAATTCGACAGGTGTGTACGATGTTCACGTGCTAAATGACAGTCATTATATGTACTTTGCCAAGAATGATCAACTTACTGGAGAGACGGACACGTACGAGTCGAGATGGATGACATATCCGCAATTTGTGGAAGCTGTGAGCGATGTCAAGGTGCTAGAGGAGACTGGTAAACCTCACGAGTACTACTACTTCATGCTTCAGAAGAATGACTTCTCGAAGCAGGCGCAATTTGTCTACGATGAGCTTCAGTTCCTGAACCCGACGCTGACCGAGCACGATCGTCGATTTGGAGACCTATTTGTTCGTGATATCTCCATCGCAAAGGAACATGGTCTGCGCTGTCGTCTCGGAATGAGGGGTATTATTGTTGAAGGTCATATTGATGGCGGAATTAATCACATCTCCATGGTCCGTGGAACTAAGCGCTACGTGATTGCACCGCCGAGTGCGTGCAGGTGTCAAGGTCTCATTACTAGGGGACAGTCTGCGCGTCAAACGTCATTTAATTGGTCTGACACTAGCGCGCTTTCGGAGGATGCCCGCAATTGTCCTGCAGCAGAAGTGGCGCTCACTGCTGGTGAAGTTTTGTATCTCCCGTCCTTCTGGTATCACCACATCGTATCCTTGGACACAAGCATCCAGTGTAATCTGCGTTCCGGTTTCTCCATTCGTGACAATACGAAACAATTTCTAACGGATTGCGGCTTTGGTCGCTAGGTCAACGATACAGTCTGTACATTAATGGTGATTGTCCACATGATGTAGAATATTGTAAACTTGGTGAGTTATGAATTCTACTGCCTTACGATAAACAACATGTTTGGCGCATGCTACATGTTGCTCCTGCTCTCAGTATTTTTTAGTATGTCGATTGCATTCAGCGACCAACTAAGTATTTGAAATTGGTATAGCCCATGGGAATGTCACCACCACGTACCAAACGATTAAGAGACGGAAAATATGTTGTTGGTACTACGCCTTCGCGAGATAAATACATGCCCTCCAGATGAGCTAAAATCGGTAAGATTCGCAGGCACCTATTGCATTCGAGGCATACCAGGATGACCTTCATCTCATCAGGCAATATTGCTTTCAGTGGCGAAGAAGTTGATAGATCTGGTCGAATTTCGTTGGAAATAGATGACATTCGTCGGCACTGAATGCGTCTACTACTTGTAGCTGCATTCAGTTCGCTCCTTTCAATGCATCCTCGATATGGCTACATCTTATACCGTCAAACTCAGGTTAATCATTACTTTCGACACGTTAACATGATTTCTCCTTTCAACAATACAGTTAATGACCAAGTCGGGAACTGCTGTTCAGATCCGCGCCACGGGGTTCCTGCGTCGCGGTGCATGGGAACTCCGTCAGGGCCAATGCGGCAGAGCTGCATTCATCCTACTGCTAGCATTTGGAGTAGTGGTTTTGACTCTGTGTGTCTCTCCATCTCCAAACCTGACGACATGGACATCAAATCTCTCAAACGTCCGGACGAAAGCCCAAGCAAGCGGTGATTCCAACTCTTTACGGTGGGGTACAGGCAGTGATGTGGTGCTTCTAAAGGGTCAAAAGTTGCAGCGACTTCTACCACTTCAGTACCCCAATGGAGCCATCAACAAATTCCAGTGTGACCTCCCGTCGCTACGATACCAGTGCGATTTGGACGGAACCGAGGGATGTAAGGCTTACCCGCAGTTGTTTCCATCTGCTGCTCTGTTCGACAATTGGAAACCTGAAAATACGGCTCAAGTGCCGCCTGCCATCTTCGATAGCATTTGCCACTTTAATGTCTCCGACCCGGTACGATTTTTTAGTTGTTGTGGTGAAGGTCGAGCTAATGGGTAATTTGTTGTGGGTGGTGTGGTAGTATGAGTTTCGTTTGGCTCAGATGTTTCGTGAGATGGAGGTGCCGTTTGTAGCTTATGGTGTTCCGGAGCTCACTGCTGCAGCAGAGCGATGGACGGATGAGTACTTGACTGAGAAACTTAACTCGAAGACACTGTATAAGGTCCATGTTGCTAACGATAGCCACTTCATGTACTACCTCAAGAGCAAGCAAATTGCCGGTGAGAAAGATCCGTACGAGTCGCGATGGATGACATATCCGCAATTTGTGGAAGCTGTGAGCGATGTCAAGGTGCTAGAGGAGACTGGTAAACCTCATGAGTATTACTACTTCATGCTTAAGAAGAATGACTTCTCAAAGCAGGCGCGATTTGTCTACGATGAACTTCAGTTCCTGAACCCAACGCTCTACGAGCGCGATCCACGATTCGGGGATTTCTTCGTCCGTGATGCATCTGTTGCCAAGGAGCGTGGCATGCGCTGTCGTCTCGGAATGAGGGGCATTATTGCTGAGGGCCATATAGACGGCGGACTCAATCATATTTCCATGATCCGTGGAACTAAACGCTACGTGATAGCACCACCGAGTGCCTGTAAATGTCTAGGACTGTTGACCAAGGGCCAATCCGCACGCCACACATCATTTAATTGGTCTGACACTAGCGCGCTTCCAGAGGATGCCCGCAATTGTCCTGCAGCGGAAGTGGCGCTCACTGCTGGTGAAGTTTTGTACCTCCCATCGTATTGGTATCACCACATTGTGTCCTTGGACACAAGCATCCAGTGCAATCTGCGTTCCGGCTTCACTATTCGTGATGACACGAAACAATTTCTTACTGACTGCGGTTTTGGTCCGTGAGGATGAGTGTAAACAAGTAAAACGTGACGGAAGCTTGCATGTAGGATACTATTGTGATGGTCTTTCAGAACGACTAAAGTACTGTATAAACGAACGTCGAGCCCGCACAAGGATTTGATGGTAATCAAAGTGCGTTACCAACCAGCTTTCACTGTGCCTGCAGTTTGAGACGCAGCTGCCAGATCGAACTTGGCCACCGAATCGGACGTGAGGAGACCAAAAGTTTTCTCGTAAGCGGTGGTCTTGTACGGAGTGTCGAAAAGCTGGAAGTAGAAGGACTTGCCTTTCGAACTACTCCACGACTTGTAGTCGCTGTAAAATGTCTGTATACCGGCGATACTTCCTGTGTTACCCGAAAGTGTTCCATCTGATGGCCATCCCGTCTCCGTTAGCATTAACTTGTCGCCGAAGTTTGCCTCCATGACGGTCCATTGATTGTTCAGGACATCGATGGCATTGTCTGCGGTGGTTCCAGGATTGAAATAAGGATGAGCGTTCACGCCCAGCACGTCAACAACAGCATAAAGAGCTGGCCAGTTGTTGATACCAGCGTAATTGATGACCTCAGTGTTACGCTGGACTGTACCGACCTTGACTGTGCTGGGAACTAGTGACTTGATCTTCTTGATGACATCGATCATGTCGTAAGGTACTTCGGCAGCACCGGCAAGGTTTTCGTTGCCCACGAAGATGTAGGCGACACCACCGGAGTTTGCGGCAGTGACAGCGGCTTCCATTTGTTCCACGTAGTCGGATTGCGGGTATGGCACACCTACAGCTGAAGTGACATTGCAGCTGGAAATGACCTGACCCAGGTTCGTGTCGCCGAACTTGGAAATATACGTGCGGACAGTAGTAAATCCATGGCTTTTGATGGTAGCCATGTCTGCTTTGACACTTTCGGCTGTCATCGCACCGCTGACAGAAGCATGATCCGGATCGTAGCAGACACCATTGGCATTCACCTGAGCTGCAAATACAGCGATGGCAGCAGAAATTGGTGCGAAAAACTTCATAGCGAGGTACTCTTGGAATTGGGAGTGCAGAGTTGAAGGTAAATGGAATAGTGACTTGACCTACCATCTCAATAAGTTGCTCAGGTCTCAAACCTGCTTCGAAAGTCCATATTTGCTCGAAGCAATATGAAGAAGTATCCAGTGTCCTGCTGTGTAACAGCTCGAATTCAAAGAGAACTCCTGGACTTCTCGTCTTTGGTCGCGCATCGACGACAGGCAAAGCTTCGTACGTGCTAGGAACCAAATACTGAAACCCCCGTCGAAACTGACCACGTACTTCAGGCGGCGGGAAATTCAAACTACGCGGGCACGGACAAGTGCACGACAGATTTCAAAACTATCCATTCTGGCGCATGACAGAGGCGATGGCGATAGCGCCTAACGAAAATGAAAAGCCACTTTCGACACCTTTGTCGCATGACAGCACCAAACTTTTGCTAGGCAGGACATTAGGATTGTCACGATGAACATTTAGTCATGTGAGTAAAACTGTGGTTTTTGTACTGTCAGATTATTTTACTTTGATGTCTTCTTTGAGATGTACCTTTCGTTAACTTGTTAGCTTGCTGATGCTGTCATTCCCATTCGGAAGAAGCGACTGGCAGCAGTGCTCAACGGCATAGGTGCAACCGAGGTTGGCACTGGTGGGTGAAACTGCTCAATGTCTTCGCAAAGCAGGTTAATGAGAGCTTCCTTTGACAATTGCTCGTCTGGTAGATCAAATGAAAAGTCGAAAGGCTTGGAGATCACGAGGTCGTTCTCATCAAAAAAAGTGGCCAAATACGGATGCCGCAGAGCAGCGTCGACTGAAATGCGCTTCTCCGGATTGAAGAGTAGCATCTTGCTCAATAGATCAACAGCATCCGAATTCACAGCACCCTCTGCACCACTACCGGCGAAAACATCCCTCCATTTCTTTGGTTTGGAGATCGCAAGCTTCGTGAGGAAGCGTAGAGCCTTCGTATTCTTCACAAAACCAATGTCATCTTGTTTTGGGGTACCCAAGAACTTGATGATGAGCTTGAGTTGGTGCAAATAGTCGTTTCCAGGGAAAAGCGGTTCACGCAACAGCATTTCTGCAAAGATGCAACCCACCGCCCATACATCGATAGCCGTCGTATAGTGCAGACAGTTCAACATAATCTCCGGCGCACGATACCATCGCGTGACAACGTATTCGGTCAGTTCACCAAGTTGGGGTAATTCCTGAAGTACCTTTGACGATGAGCCGACTCCACCACGAGCGAGACCAAAATCACAAACCTTGAGATCACAGTTTGCGTTCAATAAAATATTGCTAGGCTTCATATCACGATGCAGGACACCAGCCGAGTGGATGTGATGAAGCGCGCATAGCATCTGGTACAAGAAGTACTTGACGTGGTCGTCTGACATAGGCTGCATCGAGTAGATGACCTGGTGTAAGTCAGTTTCCATGAGCTCTGTGATAATGTACATATCGTCAAACTGCTTGCGCGAAGGAGGAGGCGACAGATCTAGTAGTCGCGTGATGTTCTTATGGTTGAAGTGACCCAGTAGTCGAACCTCGCGCAGAATACGCTTCGCATCCACCAGATCTTCAAATATATTCGTGATTTTCTTGACTGCCAAGTGTTCATCACCATTGACAACGTCTTTGACGGCAATGACAGCACCGTACGCTCCATTTCCAATCGGCTTGACTAGCTGGTATCGAGTATCGAGAGTGAAAACTTGCCCATTTGCGTTGAAGGAGTGTGTCTGTGGCCGCATCATCGGGAATAAACTGGAGCTGCTGCTAGTGGCACCAAATGCAGCACGAGGAAGATTCCCCCGACCACTCGCAGCTTCTATTGATGATCTTGAGCTGGCTTTCGTGTACTCATCATCTAATGCCATCGTCTGGTATGTAGAAACACCTCTTCCTGCCAAGACCGCACTTTTGTATGGCGCTACCGAACTTTGTGTTGTAAGATCTCCAGCCACAGAATCCTCTTCCGAATCATCATCACCCTGATTGTCTTCCTGGTTGTTGTCTCTCTTTCTGTCCGGTGCGTTATTATCGGCATCTGGGTCCTGTGAATTCGATGACTCGCTTGACCTATACTTCGGCGTGCAGCAGTATTCGGCCACTGTATGCGCTAACAATTCTTCATCTGTCACGGCTGGAGCTACTCGTGCTGTTGTCTGCACTGCCGGCTTTGATTCTTCATCATCCAGGAGATCTTGTCTCGCCTCTCGAATCTCTTCTGCTGGAATGTCCACTTCTACATGATTATTATTGCTGTCACTGCTTGAATAGCTGATGGCACTGCCATTATAATCCCGTTCCCTCGTGACTAGAACACTGGATCTTCGTCCTTCGTCTCCAAACATCGGGACGATCTTGGCTGGTTCCACCACTGCATTCCACGTCGAGTCTGTCTGTGTGATAAGTGTGCTAATACACGAGTTGAGTGTCTGTAGCCACTTGACGTGAGTCCGTTCGTCTCCCGCCGCTAGTCGCAGCACCTGTGATTCGCTCTCTTCTCTGTCTTCCGCTTCTGCACCTGCCAGTTCTGTACGTTGATCAGCTGACGCCAACTGCAGCTCCAGTGCGTGTTTCACCTGTTGATGCGTTCTCAGATCCGTCACCACGTCGTTCTGTGACAGCGTAACAATTGCCACAAGTCGACCAGGTTTCCTGCTTTCAGGTAGAAAACTAAACTGTCTCAACGTGAATCGCACGGCTGTACTGCTCTCTACTGTCTGTTCCAGTACAAAATAGCAAGGCTTCGAGCGCCAGTAGCGCTGCTGCATGAGTTCCGTAAGTACGCCTTCGACCAGCACCTGTACGGGCGCGGACGGCGGCGTACGTACGACCTGCGACCTGTTTCGACTGCGCTGCAGACTGAGCGAGCGCAGCAGCGCGCGCATTGGCGAGTCCACGTGTGTCTTGGATTCCTCTTCCTCCCCGTACAGCGAGCGCCCGGCGGCGTCGTCCCGTAGCGGCAGTGGAGATCGCTCCTTCCGCCGGAACAGGCGCGCCAACAACGTCTGCGTCCGCAAGCCGCCGCTGCTGCCGGGACCTGGAACAGGCGACGACACGCCGCGTAGACGAGCGGACGAAGGCGCCGAGAGCGGAGAACGCGTGGAAGGCTGCCGCGTCATGGCGGAGAGGCGGCGAGTGAGACTGTGACGGCAATGCAAGATTTAGAAATCTATCGAAGAGACGCGTGAGTTTCACCAGTTGTTTTTAGGAGGAGACAGTCCGATTCGGACATCATTTGTGTAATGTCAAGATGTTTTGTAAGCAATGTAGTTTTTACGTCGACATAAATGAGCATTGTGTCCGGAAACTACTGTCGCAAGTGAGACCACTTTCACTTGATTGCCAGTTCTATCCGAAGTTGCGTTAGTCCTGTAGGAACGGGTAGTCAATGTAGCCGCGTTCGTCGCCGAGGTAGAACGTGTCGACGTCAAATTCATTGACGGACGCGTTGAGCTGGAATCGACGCACCAGGTCGGGATTCGAGATGAAATGGCGGCCGATGGCGACGGCGTCGGCAGATCCTTCCTCGACGATCTGTACGGCAGATTGCCGGTCGAAGCCTGACGCAGCGATCAACACGCCCTTGTACGTGTCGCGGAACTGCCGGGCTGATCCCTTCTCGGGTGCCAGTGGGTTGCGCACGTGGTAACCGCGCGGCTCGATGAGGTGTGCGTACGCCAGATTGTAGTCGTTCAGTTTTTTCAGTACGTACGTGTATGTGGCGATGGGGTCCGAGTCCTTGTCGCCGAAGCTGCCACCGAATGGCGATAGTCGGATACCCACCTTGGCCGAGTCCAGACTCTCCAGAATGGCCTCCAGTGCCTCGAACAGGAAACGCGCACGGTTCTCCACACTGCCACCGTACTCGTCCGTACGATCGTTGATACCGTCGTGCAGGAATTGTTCCAACAAGTAGCCGTTCGCAGCGTGTAGCTCGACACCGTCAAAACCTGCAGCAATGGCGTTCTCCGCTGCCTTGCGGTAGTCGGCCACGATACCGGGTATCTCGCTGGCCTCCAGCGCGCGCGGTGGCACAGGTTCCTTCCTTCCTTCGCGCGTGACGATCTTCTTGCCAGCACGGATGTTCTCGAGCTTGGAGCTGGAGGACACAGGCAGAATGCCGTTCGGCTGGTTGAGTGGGTGGCCAATGCGGCCTGTGTGCCACAGCTGCAGAAACATCTTGCCACCCTCGTCGTGCACGGCCTGCGTGACGCGGCGCCATGCGTCGATCTGCTCGGACGTGAAGATGCCCGGCGAGCCCCAAGACCCGCGGCCTGTTGGCGTGATGTTGGTGGCCTCAGCGATGATGAGACCGCCGGGCGTCGCGCGCTGCTTGTAGTACTCGACACCCAAGGCTGTCTGCACGCCTTCCTCACCTGTACGCAGACGTGTAAGTGGTGCCATCACCACGCGATGGAGGAGCTGCACGGGGTTCTTGCCGCCGAGAGTTAGTGGCGTGAAAAGCTTGGACGTCGTCATGGTGAAAGCGGAAATGAGCCTCACCTCGCGGTGGTGATCAGCGTAGTTTGCGTCATCTGCCAAGTCGTCTCAACAATGCACATCGAAAGGCCAATCTCCACTGGTGAGGTGTTCACCTGCCTAGTGGTCTACATGAAGTGACTTAGTATTAATAAGAGAAGCTTGTTCATTGGACGTCAAACACAGCAACTTCCATGCAGTCTACATATCCTACTACATGTACCAGTCCTACATTATCAATCTCTTCTTACCTAAGCAGGTCCGTAATCAGAAGCCGTTAAAACCGCTTCTGATTGGCTTGTCCTAAACTTACCCCAATCTTTCAACTGCCATTCCTCAACCAGGCGGCTATGGGTCAGCGCCTGAGCACGACGCGCGAGAGCGACGTCTCCGAGACGGACGGTCCGCCACCCGCGACGGACGCGTCTCGCTCTCCTCCCTCTCTTTCCCCCCAGCGCCCCGCCCTCAACGACGTAGAGCACGTTCCACTAGGCGACGTCGTGCGCGACACGCTCTCGCACGACCAGGAGCCGTCCGTGCACCAGCTCTCCAGCGACGATGAAGACGTGCTTGGCCTGTCGTCCACCGACGCGTTCCCGTCCCCTCCTCGCGTCACGACAGACGACGACCATCCGCTCACGAGACGCAGCTCCATGGCGCGTCCGCCCAAACTCTCGCGCTTTCGGCCGTCCATGGACATTGCCAAGCCCAGTTCCCCTCAGTCCGGCTACGTGTCCAGCTCAGACTCGCGCTCCTTGGACTCGAGCTCCAGCTCGTCAGACGAAGACCTCGTCGGCAGCGGTGAAGAGCTCGTGAGTGACTGGCTCGACGAGCCGGAAGACGCCGTGCTGTCACCGCCGTCCCACCCCAAGCGTTCGCGTCATGCGAGCGCCTGCTCCTCCGTCTCGTCACATACAGGTAACAGCGTGTCGTTCTCTGCCATGCACAGCAGTGGAGGACGCAACAGCAATAGCAGTCAACACAGTATGACGGGCTGGGCCTCGTGGCTCAGCTCACCGGATGACGTGGAAGAAGAAGAAGATGACGACGAACCAGTGACACTCACCCCGTTCTTGCAGGACAATATGCCCGTGTACGAGGTCATGAGACAGGTGCAGCTTTTCAGGAACTTGAGTCAGATGCAGCAGGAACAGGTTGTTCGAGCTCTTAAACCCGCCAAGTTCTCGGACGGCGAGGTGATTGTTGCACAGGGTACGCGAGGTTCGAGGTTCTACATGATTGCTAAGGGAGAAGCTGTCGTAACCAAGACCGTCACCATGAGCAGTCACAGTATCACTGGATCTACTCCGTCGAGCGCCGGGCAGACACAAGAACGCATGATCACCCATCTGCGAGCTGGTCACTACTTTGGTGAACTGGCTTTGATCTACGATGACCCACGTACAGCCACCGTCCGAGCTGTTGGCGATGTTGAGCTGTTGTACTTGACACAGGAGGATTTCCAGCACATTGGTCAGGTGCATCTCAGTCTTATGCTGCAGCAAGTACCGTTGCTTGCGCGACTGAGTGCACAGGACCAGGATATTGTGCTGAAGTGCTTGCGACCAGCAAACTTTAATGACGGCGAGTACATTGTACACCAAGGAGATGAGGGCACGCGATTCTACATGATCACACGTGGTGAAGCTATTGTATCCGAGAAGGCCGTCGGTCCGGATAAGAAGCCGTACGAAAAGGAATTGACGCGGCTGTACGAGGGTCACGTTTTCGGCGAAATGTCGCTCATTTATAGCGAGCCACGTACAGCTTCAGTGCGTGCGGTTGGACCCGTCAAATGTTTGTACCTAAGCAAGGAGGACTTTGACAAGTGTCTTCTGTCAGACCACTTCCAGCGCTTTATTCAGGAAGCTTATGTAGAAAAGGCTACGCGTCGTGCTATGCGACTTCGCTTACAGCAGCGTGCAAACAGTGCTGCGACAGTGCCTTCTACACCCCAATCTAGCTCAGGAGCTGAGAGTTCGTCTGGCTCCATTGTGGCTCCGCCACCGGCACCCACGTCACCGGTAAAGGCTACAGAAACCAAGAAGCTCGTGAAGCAGCGACTGAAAAACGGGCAGGTTGTGGTGAACAAGTACGTGATTAAGGGTGATTTAGGCCGAGGTACGTTCGGCCGGGTCAAGCTTTGTGAAAGCCAGGAGGACGGTCAGATGTACGCTGTGAAGATCATGCACAAGACGTTTGTTCAGCGCATGGCAGGAAAGGAAGATCAGCTTTATGACGTACTGCGTCGCGAGGTGGCTATCATGAAGAAGCTGAACCACCGCAATGTTGTGCGGCTTGTGGAAGTGATTGACGATCCTAACAGTCAGAAGATGTATCTCGTGCAAGAATATGTACAGCACAGCCTTATGGAGGAAGTCACCCAAGCACGTCGGTTGAGCGAACCAGTTGCTCGAAAGTACATGCGTGATCTCCTCACCGGTCTTCAATACCTGCACTTTCACAAGGTTATTCACCGCGATATTAAACCGGAAAACATTCTTGTTAGCTCCGATGGTGTGGCTAAGATCGCCGACTTTGGTACTGCTCGTATGATCATGAACGAGACGGAGACAATTTCAGGTGCAAAGGGTACTCCTGCGTTCATGGCCCCGGAGATGTTTGATATTGATGCTACGTACCAAGGCCCTGCTGTGGATGTGTGGTCTCTTGGTGCTACCTTGTACATGATGGTTATCGGCCACCCGCCGTGGATGGCAGACAACGAGATTCTTCTGGCGGAGCGTGTACAGCGCGTTGAGCTGCGGTTCCCTAAAGAGGTGGAGCGAACGATGGAGCCGCATTTAAAAAACCTCTTGCAGCGCATGCTCACAAAGGACCCAGCATTGCGCATCACGCTCAAGGAATGCTTTACTCACGAATGGACTACTAAAGAAGGAAGCGACCCGCTTGGTCTTATCACACCAGAGAAGAACCTCACAGTATCTATGGATGAAAGCGAACGTGCTATTGAGAATATTCCTGAGCGTATTGACCAGAGACTAACAGAGAGTCTAGCCCAAGCTCACTTGCTTGTGAAAACGCGACAGGAAAGTGTGGGTCCTGGTGTGGTGCGCACAAACAGTGGACGTTATTTCACGGGAACACCTATGTCAGGAACACTAGGCTCACGCATTCCATCAACTGCATCAACCACATCGACAGTTGGCAGCAGCCCTAGCCGGGCATCAAGCGATGAAGTTTCACGTATTATCTGCGCATGGCGCCATCACAAACGTGTGCAACTCATGGATGGCCACAAGGAATTATCTGAACGATCTCGCGAACTGTTGATCGAGCAGAAGCGCATGGCATTCTCTGTGGATCGTGCAAAGGTTACCGAAATTATTCTTCCGGCTGCTAAACCAAGTGCTCGCAGCCGATACCCAAGTGCCTCGTCAACCACCTCACTACGACAGGTGAAAGAGCAATCTGTGCTCTCGTCGGCGTCATCAGTTTCTTCCATGTCAACGATAGGCAGCAATACTCCTTCGATGGACTCACCCAGATCACGCTCATTCCCAGCTGGACGAAGCAATTCTGTGGACAGCTCGTTGTTAGTGAAGAAGAACAGTTTCCAAAGTCGAATGTTCAAGGACACAGGCAATCTGGAAGGTTTTGGGCGTACTTCGTTCACGTCTGTATCACAACTGTCTGAATTGGCAGCAACTCCCGTTGGAGATAGTCTGGACCAGCGTGGCAGCTTGTCGTCATCTAGCGAGTCGGGAAGCATTGGTCACTCCAGTGGCAACTTATCCAACATTAGCGAGTCAGATGCAGACTTGATGAAGCGATCGCTCTCGCGTAAAAAGGACTTCCTTATGGTTACGTCGGAGGTGTTTCGTGATGAGGGTGGTGACTACCAGACTCGTAAAATTCTCTTCCAGGCTCGTGATGACGACTTCTCGGTAGCCTCGCGCGTGCCTACGCACTCAAATTCAGGGCGTGAGTTGCTTCCACCAGGCCGCGCAGGATCGACGAACTCGTCGGCATCAAGCCAAAAGCCGAGAAGGTTAGACAGCACTGGGAAACTAGGTAGTGCAAGCAGGTTGGGCAGCGCAGGAAGTGGCAGTGCAATGGGCAGTGCTATGGGGAGTGCTATGGGGAGTGCGATGGGCAGCACATTTGCTAGAAGCAACGCGAGCCGTCGATCCTTGAACGGAAGTGCTAGCTCAATCAGTAGCTCATCGCGGTCGGTGGCCACAGACGATGGCAACGTGGAGGAGTTTGACATGGATGGAATCGACTGCGTGCAGGTTACAGAAATCGATGACGAGGACGACGATGACCTTGTGAATCCAGGTATGCGCAAGGGCAGCGGAGCCTCCTCACGGCATTTCCATCACCATAGTGACAGCAGTCGTGCCAACAGCAGTCACAATCGCAGTCATACGTCTGACATGGGAGGGCTTTCGGACGCTGATAGTGACTCGGATGATTCAGATTACTCAGATGTCGAGTGTGATGTGGATGTTGACGCAACATTTAGTGATCTTATTGCTACACCGAACCAACTCGATATCATCAGCCATGATGATGAAGAAATCGCCCCAATCGTGACCCACAAGCCTTCTCTAACGTCCATGATTGGTGGATCCTCTTCATCATTAGATGTGGACAACAGTGGGAATGTTCTCACTCTTAGGTCGCTGGCGTCGATGGCTTCTAGTTCTTCAGCAATGTCCATGGCAACTCCTGCACATCTCTTGGATATTGTTCAAGTCTACGTGAGCAGCAAGATTCGTGAAAACCTCTCGCTCTCTATCCGATCTGGCTACGCCGAGGCGAAGGGAGCGCGATCGTACATGGAAGACCGCAGTACTGGACAAACGACCTGCGATTTGTCGCGGTACCCTGCAGCCCTAGCAAACAGTTATGCATCGTTGGCATTTTTTGCCGTTTATGACGGTCATAATGGTACTGAAACTGCTGTGAAGCTGCAAAACGAATTGCACCATCGATTCTTTGCTGAAGGCGCAGGCTTTGTGGAGTCTCCTGTGACCTGCATCTCTTCGGTTTGTGAAGCGATCGACAATGAAATTCTGGAAAAACAGAACCAGAGCGTACTTCCCAAACGCAAACGTACTATGGCCGCAGATGAGTTGCGACGCTATCTCCAGGCTGAAGGCACCGACCCTAGTCTTATTGAAGGAGAGTGCTGTGAAATTGACGGCGAGATTGTTTGTGGAGAGGAAATGAAAGCTCAGCTGCAACCTATCTCGTTTTCGGGAGCTGCAAGTGTATTTGCTGTGGTGGCAAAGCAGCGCAAGAAACGCCGACGCACGAATAGTGATGAAGGTGGCGCTGATGTTGAACAAACTACTGAAAATGAAAATGAAAAGGCAAAGACAACAGATGATGACGAGTTGGAAGACGAAGAGGACCAGCCTACCCGACTTTATGTGGCCAACGTGGGTGACTGCCGTGCTGTTCTGTGTACTGCAGACGCCATAGCAATTGACTTGACCACGGATCACAAGGCGTCTCTACCTGAAGAACAAGCTCGTATCGAGGCTTCAGGTGGATTTGTACACAATGGTCGGCTTGATGGCATACTGCAGATCTCACGCGGTTTTGGTGATTTGGCACACAAGCAAGATGGTCATTTGGTGGTAACGCCCGACGTTGTGGAGCACCTAGTGGGTCCTTCGGATCAGTTCGTGCTGCTTGCAAGTGACGGACTCTTCGACGTCCTGACTTCGCAGCAGGCTGTAAACTTTGTGTTGCGTAAGCTTCAGACCCACGGAGATGTACAGCTTGCTGCACAGGAGCTTGTGCTCAAGGCACAGGCCTACTTCGCACACGATAACATCAGTGTGATTATTGTAGCGCTTAACCAGAAGAGTGACGCTTGAAATGGACGTCGGTCCCTTTCGCCATCACGTGCAGAAGATCATAGACCGACAAAGAAGCAAAAAGACTGGGAATCACGAGTGGAAGTATCAAAATGAACATGAAACCAGAAAAAAATAGTGAAATATGCCTCCAGCGATCGAGCCCGTTTACACGCCGAACATCAAGTCTTCCAATGGACTCGAGGAGTATTGACTGCGTGCTGGGTCTCACTGCGACTGTGATTTAGTATACGTTTGATCGTGAGCTTGTTGCACTCTAGTGTCTTCTCGATATTTAGTTAGTGCTTGTTGCCACCGAAGTTTCTTCCCACTGTTGAAATCCGTCCCATGATCGGAGTTCATCCTGTTCCTCCAACACAAACACAGGTGATGGCAAGTCGCTCACTGATGAGTGATGGCAACCTAGATTGTAGTCTGCATCGTCGTCCATGGCGGCATCAAGCTCATCAATAGTCATGAGTGTCGTGGCGTTGTCAGGCCTTGCGTTCATTAGGGTCATCTCGCTCAACAGGAATGGAACAGCACCGCCACCAAATGTCCCTGGTGCATCTCGATACGTTTCGCGTTCGAGTGTGAGGAAGGTTCGCAATTGTACTGCGAAGCCCAGCGCCACGAGCGGACAGCGACGAGTGGACGGACTAGTAGCGAGTGCCAGCAATCCCTGCAGGTACTGAAAGAACTGCTCTGCTCGTTGCTGGACGACTTTAGGGCTTTTAGACCCCCATAGTCGTCGCTTGGGGAAGTACTTGGAGCTCAACTTGTCCAGCGCCTCGACCATCGGCGCACAGTGCTGACAATGAGCTAGTTTATCATCAGCTGCTCCTGGATGGTTCCGTCGATCAAACACCCGCGCGAGTCCGTCCCGTAGTGACCTGAAACCTGAATATCGTCTCGAGACGAACCATCTCTCACCTACACCGGAGACCATCGTGTCTTCCAGCACCAAGTCGTACTCTGTGTGCGTCCCGGGCGACACTATCGACGTGTAGTGTAGAATCGACGATTCTCTCGGCATGACCGAGTGCAGAACGAAACCTCCGAGATGGTTGGCTAAGCTCCTTGGACGCTTCTTGCCAGACTTGTAGGACGACATGGTGGACGTCGTTGACTTGGACGATGTACTGGTGGACATCGAGCGAGGCAGCAGATGCGGTCGACAGCTGCTGGACTTGCTCAAGTCACTTCGACTGCGACTGAGCTCGACACTGGACGGATATCGCATGGCATCGAGCACGACGCTCGAGCGTACGCTGGTGCGACGTCGATCGTCGGACTCGTCCGAATTCACGGCTTTGTGCCGCGAGTTCTCGGAGGACGACGTGGACGAGGACGGCGAGTCTAAGAAGAAGGATAGAACAGAATCTGACACGGACATTGGCATGGGCGGTAATGGCCGCCGCTTATTCGGAGGCGTGGTCTTCTCCATTGCCGGCGAGTTCACGAGTGACTCGAGTGACAGGGGGGAACATGTGGCGACGCGGACCAGGTTGCGGATCCATACAAGTCGCCGCCGGTCACGGAGTGGGATGTATCTGTCAGCACATACATACATAGACGTGGAAACTGGTGGACTGATGGGGTAACGCGTTGCTGATGGTTTTGAGTTTCGAGCAAATGGCGCGAGGATGTGTCCTGCTCTCTCGAAGTTTGCTCTCTCGACGGTGCAAGGTAGAGCTTCGTGGGTTCCAGCAGCACTTGGTATGACCAAAATTTTGTTACTCCAGCTGGTGAAAGTATCACCGTGAAACACGGTCTGTTCGAATCGATCGGTGGATGTTGGACCAGACAATGATAATTGAGGAGGATGTAAGTGTGTGTATCGCTGGTGACATCGACAGCTCACGCGATGAGATTGGCACTTTGGAGACCCCTCTTATTGAAGGTGTAAGTTACAGGAGTCAACTCAACACACGCCTTATTTGATTCATTGAAAGTTATTGATGGAACTTTCACTAGCGGGAAAGATGTTGCCGGAATACACTGACGTACCTTTGGTTCGCAGAGGCTGTCGTTAGTGGCCTTGGCTAGCAGAGCTCGCTAGTTCCGAGAAAGTGAGAATATGTATTGATTGTTTGTGGTTAGAGATTGTGCAAAAGGTAGACTGCGACTAACGAAGAAATACGACTACCTGTCGTACCGCTACTACGCTGGAGATCATGGATGCAGGTCCGTCACTGATGCGTACTTGTCGACGCTACTCTTGTTGCGAGTGATCGGTTCCATTGCTACGCAGGTTGCACGATCAACGGGGTGCCACGAGGGTACCCCGCATTGAGTACACCCCCTACAGTTGACAGGTTACTTCAGTTTTCACTTAAGGGATACTTCATGCTCAGATGTTACACATTTAAAGTTTACTAGAAATTCGTATTATAGGCAAAATTAGCTAATTAACTACTAAATACGCTCAGTATTAAAACTACCCAATTCTAGCTTCGTAGTTCGTGGTAATAGTATCGTGTCCGCATTCGATGGACCTAATCGAGCAGGAAAAAAGTAGAGGTTAAATGAGAAAGACGACATCTCTCCTTGATACTTTTATCAAGAAAACCTCAATAACTTCAACACTACTAGCTTCATAACGCATGTCTTCAAAGCAACTTACCAAGAGATCAATGAGAGAAATCAACAGTCAGTAGCGTGACGCTGAGGTTCAGCGGCTGAGCGCAAGAAGCGTAAAATTTCTTGATTGTTGCTAGCACATAGTTCCTTCACGTGTTAAAACTCCTGTGAAAGGATCGTGTGGAGTCGATAAAGTGCTTCTGCTGCAGTCGGTCGTTCCTTCGAATCCAAGGACACACACGACAACCCCAGCTCCACCATTGACTCCAACGAACTCGAAGAGAATTCGACCCGCAACTTGCCAAGCGCGACCATCTGCAAAATGACTGTATCGGGGATTTTGCGACCGGAACCTCCTTTCTCCTTTGCGTGAGAATACGGAAGTACGTGTAGATCTAGCTCGGAGAGCACGACCCCGAATGAAAACATGTCTGCCTTGTCGTTGTATCTCTCACCCAGCATCACCTCAGGCGCCATCCACAGTGAGGTTCCAACACCAGCCGTCATAGTTTTATCGGCTTGCTCTCGTGAGATACCAAAGTCTGTGAGCTTGGCTTCAAGATCGGACGTGAGGAGAACATTCTTGGATTTCAAGTCCCGATGTAACACTGGAGTGTCGAGCGAGTGGAGATACGTGAGAGCATGAGCTAAGTGCAGAGCAATCGTCACTTTAGTGCGATCGAATCCTTTAGCTTGGTTCTCGTCCTCGTACGAAGTGAGCAATGCTCTCAAATCACCACCTTCCATGAACTCCGAGACGACGCACAAATCTGTCAACGAGTCCCAAGCTACACCTACGAACTGCACGATTCGTGGGTGATCGAGTGTTGCCATGAATTTCACTTCGGCCAGAAACGCATTTACGTGTTTGACGCTCTTACGCATTTCGGGGAGAAGCATCTTGATCGCAACTTGCTGTTGGTTGAACAATCCGAAATACACCTCGCCACCTCCTCCCCGGCATATGTGGCGTTGGATGACGACTTTCTCGCGAGGAATCCGAGCTGTAGCAATGACTTCATCGTCCCATAAACCAACTAAACTAAGTGGCTTTACTGACCCATTCGGCCCCTCCTCCAACGTTGAATCAAGTGTTCCTGGAGCTGTCAAAGGAGTATTCTTACGTCCAACTTGAGGTGATCGAAGTTCGTTGAAGTGGTCATTCTCTTCCATTTCACTGTCATGTTTCTTGCGCAGCATATTCGCGACAATTAGTGCGATGATGAGTACAACTGCTAACGCTCCGGCAGCGATGCCAACAATTGCGCCAGTGCCCAAGCTCGAATTATTCGAGTTGCCACTGGTACCATCGTCGTTCTTTGACCCGTTTTCAGAACTACTGCTATGACTATTATCCTCGATCAAGTTCGAACTCGACCCCACGGAATCACTTTCACTGCTGTAAAACCTATAGAAATCTTGTTGACAGGAGCCTGTGGCCAGTGCCACGCTGTCTAGTTCAAAGTGCAATGAAGGCTCTCCACCACAGGCATCGTTGGGATACAGCACCACAACAGCAGAGCCATTGGTAAAGAGACCGGTGATAACCGATTGATCCCCGTACCCGGACGAAATTTCACAGCTCCCTGATGCTAGAAAGACATCGGCCTCTCCAAATGAGGTACAGCTCTCGTTATCGTACGTCTCCATGATCACGTAAGAAAAATCTCCGAAGATCTCCTTGCTATGCGCGAACCGGTCCGAGATGTTGCACGTCCTGCTGATGTAGTAAGTTTCGTTGCCGAAATTGATGTCGTTGCATGGGTCCTCGATGCAGGTCGCGGTCACGTTGTACATGGCCAACACGTCGGGTGTGCCAGCGCAGTTGCCACCTCTAAAAACTTCCACAGCCTCCATCAGGACAGAATGAACCGAGAGCAAGGGACACCAACACAGACCAACACAGTTTGGCAACGTGACGAGTCTTAAGTGTGAACCCAATTGGTTCCACTGGAATTGGAATGTATCTCTGGACACCACCGGCGACCTACTGACTCTTCACAGAATGCTACATCGTTATTATGCCAAGCGATGCAGATTCCACCAGAAGAGTTGTCACTGATGACTTGAATCATCGTATGATTTCTTCTTGGGTGGTATTTGATGAAACCATGAATGCCAAACTCTAATTTGATGCGGCAATTATACAGATTCGAACCAATACTAGTAATTTATATCCAACATTAACCCCCCAAGTACGGCACAGATTTGCGCCAAAATTTAGGCCGTGTTCGACGTGACCGGAAATTGCTATTCTGATACGATAATCGCATTTCAGAGCTCTGTCGCGCCAATAAACACTAAAAATATGAGACGTAATTATGGCCTCGAAATGACATTTGGACCGCGATTTCAAAATACAGGGGTTTTAAGCGCTATTTCGCGATGGTCCCTATCTTGAGTGTGCCAGTGACTGAAGTGTCATAATACACAGGCATTTCCCCTTACCAGAGTGAAAAGAATCTCGAGTTTGTCCTTTTCTGTTTGAACGTCATGGCAACAAGTAAGCAAGGAAACACCACATCATGTCAAGTACAACGCGAGCTGCTTAAGATAAGACTACTGAGTTCTATCTACTCGACATGTATCTCAATGCACGCAATGATCGGCCACTGACGACCGATAATGGCATTAACAGCAAGGCGTGGAACGCGCTGGTAGTTAATATGAATGCTACTCAGCACCGGTCCTTTGATAAAGGTAATTACTGTTCTGCGTATGCATTTGCTATAGCTTGACAAGCACTCATTGTCCTTCGAATGACCTGGGTTACATAGTGAGTAAGCGGTTATATCTCCAGTGGACAGATGAGGAACGTTGGATGGATCTGTATAACCACTTCAAAGATTCTGCTGTTCTACCTCAGAGGTAGGTTAGGAGCTGCGTCCGAGAGACCTAGGGGTCACAGTTCATGAAGGTGCAGTAGTTAGTGTGATGGTCAGGGCTTGCGAGGTGGAAGGTCGACAAAACTTACCCCCACGTAAAATGTTTCTTGAGCGGCTGTGGTATATCATGGGTATAAAGCCAGATTCCACCAGCAGCTCGAGAAACCCCAGAGACGAACAGACAGTGAATAGTGTGGTGCTTCCACATACATCACATATAGACTGGGGACGTGTTGGTGCAATCAGCAGTCACTCAGAGGTATGGTGCTTGATCTGGTGCAATCAGAGCCAGCTCATACCTTGGCGATGTCGGAACCAGTGCTTATGGGTTCGATAACAGTTACAGGATTCTGAGGAAACAGACAGCCAGAGATCCAAGTGGATTGACTGGATGTCTTGCATGTTCATTTTGCTACATTGCGATCGGTAGGAAGCGACAGCGGTGTCTACCTTTCACAGTTTTCATTTCGCTAGCTACTGCACAAGTGACTTTCCAATACACTAGGCTACCAGTTTCCAGCAGGTTCGCCACCTGACCTGCCCTGTGTTTTCAAGTTGCTTCGACTTCCGGAAAAATACCACAAAAATTCTTTAGAGGGACTCGCGTATAGTGACATTCGCGGTGCTACAACCAACGTCAACATGCCGAAGAGACGTGCTGATGATATCGAGACTTCGAGTGACGAGGAGGAGCCTTTCCAACACTCCATTCCTGAGCCCATTTTTGCGCCTATTCTCCCGCCGAAGCTACGTTCGATTTCCCGTGAAGTTCTTATAAAGTGGGACCGGCGGCGCTGAGAATACGAGGCCAAGATGAGGGCCCGCTGCAGGAGTACTGGCGAAGATTATAACCTGGTGACACAGAACGTCAAGAAGTCGTTCGACGCTGAGCTACGTGAGACGTTCTGTTCGTTACGGCTGCGGAAGGAAGTAGCCGATGTCACTGAAGGACAGATCATTGCTGAGATCAAGGCCTTGTTGGCCAAGGTCAAAAATGACGACATGCCGGACATCAAGCTGCTGTTCAAGCAGGAGCTGAAGATTCATATGAAGGAGACAGATATAGAGGCTCGCATCCTCTCGTATTTTCAGCGTTTCAAACAAGTCGTCAAAGAGAACGGACTTGACGACGTTTTTGCTGGCGTTGAAGGGGAGAAAGAGAAGTGCAAGCGCCTCATTTCGTGTCTTGCCCCTGCTGTCCTGAAAGCTGACGCTGGACCAACAAGGATGCAGCTAAGGGTATAACGAACCTGTACACATTGGTCTACAACAAAGCAGTGGAGCATGAACGCCATTTCAGAAGAATAAAAGGATGTGGAATATTGAGAAGGAGCAGAGTAAGTCCGTGAACAAGTCTGGGGCGTCCAAGCCTGACACCCCTTCTGGAAAAGGCGCTGCACATCCCAAGAAGGCTGCTACGGAGAAGAAGGAACCTTCGCAGCCGAAGGGTGACAAGAAGGCCGACAAGCCGGCTGATAAGAAGGCTAGCAAGAAGCTTTCCAAGCCGAGGGAGCCACCATCGCCATGCCCAAAGTGCCATGTGATGCATTGGCCGAATGACTGCCCAAAGGAGACGGATGCTGAGAAGGTGGAGCTACGGAACAAGCTTCGTGAAGCTAACAAGGTCCGAAAATCCCGAGTAAAGAGACTCATGAAGTTGATGCCGAGTGCCTCGCGCACCATGACCATTAATGGCGTCTTGGAGCTGCCGTGCTGCCCGGACACAGGGTCCGATCATACGATGATCAGCCAATCGCATTGGGTTATGCTGCTCGCTGCGGACCCCTCGGTGCAACAACTCCCGCTTAATTCACCGGTGGACATCGTAAAGTTTGGAGCCTATCCGGTAGTGGCTATGAAGAAGGCGATGCTTCACGTTTCGATACACACGGCTGCTGGACCCGTGTAGTTCGCAGGGGCTGTACCGTGCTTGATTACTGATACGGATGGTGCCGAATTTATCATTGTGCGTGATTTACTTGGAGCTCCGGGAATTGATGTGGATCGGCAGCTCGAACAACTCGCTGTCCACAGTGAAGACAAGACCAGTGGTGACCCCTTTTGACTTGGAGGCCGACGAACCTTCTGTGCACCAAGTTAAAGTTGCGACTGATGACGAAGTTCGTGCAGCTGTGGAAGTGCTGAT
The DNA here is from genome assembly GCA_008079305.1 of Phytophthora palmivora. Lineage (NCBI taxonomy): Eukaryota > Oomycota > Peronosporomycetes > Peronosporales > Peronosporaceae > Phytophthora > Phytophthora palmivora. Next base: position 21,156 of record VOQZ01000856.1, on the reverse strand, counting down.
TAGCCGAGCTCTCGATCATGGATTTCCGCCGGATAAAGTGGATAAGCTACGAGTCATCGTACACGCGTATGATGTGTGGCGTTTGGAACTTCGTGACGATCCTCCTGCTCGCGTGCCACCGCTCGAAGTGCGTTTGAAGGAAGTGGCTACGCCATGCAAATGTCAGCCCCGCAAATATCCCCCGCATATTCGACAATTTTTACGTGATTTTAACAAACAGCTTGTTGACTTAGGATTGGTTTTTGAAAACCCGACAAGTCGATGGGCAAGCCCTGTACTACCCGTCAAAAAGTCACAAGAGTTGATGGATCTGCGGCAAACGACTGACTATCGTGAAGTAAATTCCAAGACCGAAGTGATGGCCGCAGTCATGCCTATTCTTTCGTTAGTAATGGAAAATGCTCGTGGAAAACAACATTTCGGACTTTTCGATTATATTAGAAGTTTCTGGCAACTGCCTTTGGCCGGGTTCTGCCAGGAATGGCTGTCATACATGACTAATGAGAAAATCTTCACTCCACGTCGTGTTCCTCAACGCTGCGCCGATGCGGCCAACCATTTCCAAAAGACAAGACTTTGCGAAATTATTGTACAATTACCTCCTGGTGTGGATAGATGACATACTTCTCTACGCCGAAGATATTGACACCTACTTGGACAAGCTCGCTGAATTTTTCGAGTTGCTGAACGAATTTGGTCTAAAGCTTAGCGTGAAGAAATCCAGCCTTTATCAGACGGAAGTAAAGTGGTGTGGTAAGATTATTGACACGAACGGAGTCCGCCACGATCCTGCAAGAATCGAGTCACTCAGCGCACTGCCGTATCCAAGTAATACAGGGGAGCTGCAGCAGTACATCTGAGCCATAAATTGGATGAGGGAGAGTTTGGTCGACTATGCTCAACGTGTCGCCCCACTCCAGCGAAAGCTTGACGAATCCCTGGCTAGAACACGACGCACTAAGCGTGTCCCAGCTGGAATTTTGGTCGAGCTGGAAACAGCAGAGAAGGCAGCGTTCGACAACGTGAAGGACATGCTTGCTTCTGCTGTTACTCTCAGTTTCCCCGATGATACCGCTACGACGTGCCTCTTGACTGACGCCTCGGATGTAGGATGGGCTGTGATTGTGACCCAAGTTGATAACTTGGACATCAAAATACCGATTCAAGATCAACAGCATCGTTTACAGGAATGTATGAGTGGTACCTTTACAGGTAGCCAACTCAATTGGACAGTGATTGAAAAAGAGGCGTTCCCGATCGCATTTGCCTGCGATAAGCTCGACCTACTGCTCCGACCGCAAGGGTTTCGAATGTTTTGCGACCATCGAAACCTTATCCGTGTTTTTGCCCCTGGCGAGAGTGTCAAGAAGCATGTGAAGGGCAAGTTACTGCGTTGGTCCATGAAGTTGATGAACTTCAACTATATTATCGATCATATTGCAGGCCCCAACAATGTATGGGCTGACATGATCAGTCGGTGGGCTGGAAATCATGTCCCGATCGTCACCACAATCAAGCGACTTCGTGATGACGCCGCCTGACGGGAGCTGGCGGCGGAGGCAGTGCAACTGAGCACCCCGCCGCTTTGCCCTCTTGACAATGGGAATTTCGTATGGCCTACTTTGATGGAAATCTCGATGACGCAGTCGCTCTATGAACCACCTGCAGAAACTGAGCGTACCACCGATGGTGTACTCAAGCTTAACAACCGGATTTGGATTCCGGCTGAAGCCAATGACCTTGTCCAACGGCTATTTGTGATCGCACACTGTGGTGCCCAAGGAAATCGAGGAGGAGCTGCCATGGTGGAGCATTTGCGCCGACTGTTTGTGATCGAGCACCTACAAGTTTTGGTCTCGACTTTTGTCCGCCAGTGTCGCCTGTGTCTGCATTCTAAAGGGGGGAGACCATCCCCAGACCTTGGGGTGAAACAATTGAGTGCTCAGAGCGCAATGGTGTGATACACTTCGAGTATCTCTACATGGGTTAGAGGTTTGAAGATTCTAAGTACTTGTTCGTACTGAAGGATCATGCGTCCCGTTACTGTGAACTTGTAATAGCAGACACCCCGATAGTACAGTGACTGTGGAAGCGCTACTTGTGTGGCAATCACGATTCGGGGTGCCACCCACCTGGATATCAGACCAAGGCTCTCATTTCAAGAACGAGGTGGTGAGTGAGATGTCACGAAGGGTGCGGACGCAGCAAGAGTTCAGTCCGGCATATTGCCCATGGATCAATGATTCCGTAGAACGCGTGAACCGCGACATCCTACAAGTGGTTCGGACAATGATACTGGAGTACAAGATTCACTACAAGGACTGGGTATACTTGGTGCCCATGGTATAGCCCAGTCTCAATCACACTGCGCCAGTGGAGCTATTCACAGGGCTACCGTGCCTAATGCCCCTCCGTGAGTTCTATATGCCCGAGGCTCAAGATTTGCGTGAAGTGCCTGCTAGTACTGATATCGACATTTTTCTCGCCAATCTGCGAAGTAGTATTCAAGACATACACAAGGTTGTTGAAGACCGACGACTGAAGCAGAGGCTATTGAACAAGAAGCGGGAACGTGGAGAGAATGTTGTGAATTTCTCGGAAGGTGATTTCGTGTTACGATCCAGCGTTGACGAAAAGAGCGGCAACAAGTTGCTTGTCACCAGGGTTGGCCCATATCGTGTGGTGCAGGCTGATGCGCACTCCTTCCGTGTTCAACACCTCATCACAGGAACCGAGTTGTACATGCCTCTAGACTAAAGTTCTATGCAGACTCTAACTTGAACGTGACCGAGGAACCTTTGGAACACATTTCATCACAAGGAGTCATCCTTGCGGTGGAAAAGCTCAAAGGCCACCGATGGAATAGTAAGATCAATGACTACGAGGTGTTGGTGCAGTGGAAGGGACTCGAGTCGATCGAGGACTCGTACGAACCGCTGAGTAGCCTGGCCCGAGACATTGAAACATTGGTGAAGCAGTACGTAGCCACCGCTGATCAAAAACTCCAAGAGTATTGGCAGCGAGTGACTAAGGGTGGGGAACAACAGCAGCAAGAGAATGCAGCCTCAACCCCGCTGCTGAAGAAGAAGACACGGAGCAAGAAGCGCAACCGGTCTTGCCAGCAACAACGACAACCGGCAGTGAACCAGGACGTGCCTGATCACTCGCCGGACAACGTTTTGGCGGTCAACAGAGGTGAATTAGCGAGCACTGTGCAGCAGACGTTAGCGATTCGACCTGGACCTGACTGCGAACAACCAGACTTGATTGCGACTGAAGGAGCAGCTCAATATCGACGGCTACGTCCCTCACAGCGCCTCCAATCCCGAATGCGCGCTGAAGTGACAGTGTTAGCCGCCAAACCCGCTCGCGGATTACTGGTGCCACAAAGCAGACATACTGCAACTGTACGAAGCAGCACTCCGCAAGACGCTAATGCAATGGTGCACGACCATGATCGACCAGGCCCAGCCAGGGTCTGACAGCGAGGGTTGTGACAGGGAAGCAGGACCAGCAAGGCGGCGGAATCGGGCTTTGGGAGCTGTGTGGTATATCATGGGTATAAAGCCAGATTCCACCAGCAGCTCGAGAAACCCCAGAGACGAACAGACAGTGAATAGTGTGGTGCTTCCACATACATCACATATAGACTGGGGACGTGTTGGTGCAATCAGCAGTCACTCAGAGGTATGGTGCTTGATCTGGTGCAATCAGAGCCAGCTCATACCTTGGCGATGTCGGAACCAGTGCTTATGGGTTCGATAACAGTTACAGGATTCTGAGGAAACAGACAGCCAGAGATCCAAGTGGATTGACTGGATGTCTTGCATGTTCATTTTGCTACATTGCGATCGGTAGGAAGCGACAGCGGTGTCTACCTTTCACAGTTTTCATTTCGCTAGCTACTGCACAAGTGACTTTCCAATACACTAGGCTACCAGTTTCCAGCAGGTCTCTCCTGCTTTTATACAAACGTCTTGGACATCCTAACGTTCGCATTCTGCATGATCTGACTAGGCGTGAAGCTGTCCGAGGACTAGACGGCTCTACGTCCGTGAACCCGACAGAGCAGTTTTTCTGTAGAGCCTGCACGTTAGCGAAGTCACATCGCGCACCATTCTATTCTAATAGAGTTGTTGAACGTGCTAGAGCACAGTTGCAAAAGGTTCATACCGATATTTGTGGTCCGCTACCTGTGAACAGCCTCACTGGTTGTCGCTACTTTGTGATCTTCATTGATGACTTTTCTCGATTCATGTTCACATATCCGATGAAAATCCGGAGTCAGCTGTATGAATGCTATGAAGACTTCAGGAAGAAAGCCCTGAATATATTTAGACATGACATTGGTATGCTTGAGTAGCGTCCTTGTGCTATTTAACTCGGAGGAAGACATTCAGGAACAGGAGCAGCGCCAGCAATTACTATACACATGACTAGCAATCCGGTATGTGTCAGAGCCCACTACGTACCGAGAGGCCTTGGCATCCTCGCACGTTAAACAGTGGTGTAAAGCAGCAAAATCGGAATACAAGTCCCTAATGGATAACAAGACATGGGTGTTGGTTCCCCGTCCAAAAGGACGGAAGATTCTTAGAAGCCGATGGGTCTTTGTTGTGAAGTATACCGGCACAGGCGAAATCGACCGCTTCAAGGCCCGCCTGGTAATCAAAGGCTTCCTACCGGAATATGGCATTGACTACAACGAAATCTTTTCCCCTGTTATCAGGATGGAAGTACGTAGACTCCTACTGACTATTGCGGCTCTCCTTGATCTTGAAATCCATCAGATGGATGTCAAGACAGCCTTCCTTAATGGGTTCCTAGAGGAAGAGATCTACATGGCTCAACCGGAAGGTTTCACCACCCCGGGACAGGAGGACCTGGTCTGCAAACTCATAAAGAGTCTATACGGGTTGAAGCAAGCTCCCCGTGTCTGGTACCAAACGTTGTCCGCCTTCCTGGTGAACATAGGTTTCTCCAAGCTTATAAAGGACAATTGCGTATTCATCCGCACGATTGACGGAGTCACTTGCTACATTGCAGTGTACGTTGATGACCTCTTGATCATTGCACCAACACGAGCTCTCGTCAGTGAGCTAAACCCAGCCCTGAAGAAGAGGTTCTCCATGCCAGACTTAGGGGAGGTGAAGTACTTACTCGGCTGGTCCATTCAACGTGATCGTAAGAGCCGAACGATATTTGTCCACCAACATAAGTACGCTACGAAGGTCATTAACCGTATCAGCGACTACATCCCTTACCCAATTGCAACATCAGCAGATCGGAACGTCAAACTCTCCGTAAGCAGCCAACCTGCCACTGAAGCGGAGAAAGATGCGATGAAATCATATCCGTATCGGGAAGCCGTTGGAAGTATCATGTACCTCATGGTAGGTACTAGGCCCGACATGGCGTTCTACATGCGTGAAGTTAGTCAATTCCTAGCTAATCCAGGAATGGAACACTGGAATGCAGTTGTCAGAGGATTGAAGTACCTTGCTGGTACGAAAGACAATGGCATATACCTGGGTGGTTCACAAGAAGTCACGCCAGAAAACCTAGCTAACCATCTCACAGCTTACAGTGACTCTGACTATGCCAACTGCCCCGACACAAGACGCTCGGTTGGGGGATATGTGACTATGCTTTCTAACAGTCCTATCTCGTGGTTCTCACGCAAACACCACACGGTTGTCTTGTCAACGACAGAGGCAGAATACATCGCCCTGTGCCATTGTATGCAAGAGATGGTTTTCCTCAAGCTACTATTGAGAGAGTTAGGCTTTGCTACAACTCAACCTAACCTGGTTCATGAGGACAACCAAAGCTGCATTAAAATCTGCTATAACCCCGAGCTACACGGGAGGTCGAAGCACATTCATGTCCGTTACTGTTTTGTGCAAGAAAAAGTCGAGCGACACGAATTTTCCGTTGCCTATTGCAATACCAAAGACATGGTTGCTGACAAATTTACAAAAGCTTTAGACAAGCATCAGTTCAGAGAACTAAGGGCCAAGCTCAGGATGAAATCCCTAGACGCTAAGGAAGCCATCCCGTCCAGTGTACGAGAGCAAACCTAACTGCATGAAGCATGCCTAATACAATGCATTCATTTATTTTTTCCCACTGGGTTTTTATTTGTTTGCAAGAAGGTTTTCCCTCGTTGAGGTTTCCCTGGTCTAGTACCGAATTACAATAGGCATAAGAATTTCTATTACCCATGCACGAACATAGTAATTGCTAGGAAAGTTCATTATCGATAAGGCAAACCCGCGGAAATCCCTACCGACTCCTATCACCTACTTCTTCTTGAAGACGACGAAAGGACGAATGCACGCCACAAAGTTGATCCAGTCCCATGCCGACTCCACTGGCTTACCTTCCCTCAAATCGTACACGAGGCGAGTCTTGGCAGAGACCTTGAGGACAAACGCGTGTCCTACACGGCTATGATTGTACGCGACGATGAAGTAAATTCCACGACGGAGAGGGACATCTTCCAGCACGCGAAATCCCCTCTTGCCAGGAATGGCGAAATTCTTCTTAATTGCCTTGAGGATGAAGTCGCGGCCGTCGTCACAAAGCTTGCGAAGAAACCGCAACACCACTTTCCAGGAAGTCCCTCTGTGGAGGTCCACACCAAGGTCTCGGAGTTCCGCAGCCACAAACGCATCGATGTCACCTTGGGTGATGATGTCCGGGTGACCGGCAAGCTCTGCGGCCCGCTTCAATGCATTAAACATGCACAATCCCAGTGTGTCGGCGCCAACGAAGTTCTTGCCCACTGCGTCGTTTGGCTAAAAGTCGATAAACTTCGGAACCTTGGACGTTTTCCAGCGGTCGATCAAATCCAGCAAATCTCCAAAACCATCTTCCACAAGCTGCATTCTTGGTTCCCATGTCCGCTGGTAGTAGCGCCGAGTCGCCACATAGCGACTTATCCATAGTACGCGTTACTGCAGGCCTAGAGGAGTTTCACGCCGGTTGTTGATCAGCCCAACATTCCACGTGGTTTTCGTTGTGGCATAGTCTGACTCCACAGTAACCGTCTTGCTGCTGTACCACTTCCCGCAGATAGGATGGTACATCTCACTATCTTCTGTGTCAGACACAGTGCAATTGGTGGTAGGAACAGCGCGTTTGGTGGTAGAAGCTGTCCCTTTTTTGGGAACACGAGCAGTCCGTTTGGTGGCACGAACAGTGTTTTCGGTGGCACGAGCGGATCGAGTTATAGCGCTAGCAAGCTGGTCGGTTGCGTTAGCTGCACTGGAGGAGCTACAAGGCTTTGAGTCGGATGCATCAGAAATGTACCGCGCACCGCAACTACTGCATACATGAGAGTCAGCGTCGTTATAGTACGTGCCCACGGAGCACGCCCAGCTGGCGTCTGCGCCAGCGACTGATGTAGTGTTTTCATAGGTGGGTTTGGCTACCTAAAATTCGGTGACAAAAGCTGTAAGGTTGGTGGCAGAAGTACATGCATCTGTGTCAGTAGTCACCTGTCCGGTGGCGTTAGCCACATGGTCGGTGGCGGGAACACCACTGGCTTCTGAAGCCTCGATTACCTCCGCGTTCACCCCCACGACCTCTCCTGCGGCGCCAGACACTGTTCCTACTGTAGTCAACAACATGAGAGTCTCTGCAGCTCTCGCACGACCTGCTTTCCGCGCCTGCTTGCGCTCACGAATCTTGCAGGCGCTCCTGGGCTTCCGTGAATTCCTACCTTTCGGCAGGGAAGCAGGCGTGCCCATCGCTGCCGAAGCAACTGGAGTGCGCCTTCCTGTCCTCCAGATCCTTCCCATGGCGTGCTCTTCGAAGGCTCCTTCACAAACGACTGAATCGCCTGCGCCAAGGGGTTAACTGCTGCCACAAGGCTCGAGAACTTCCGATGGGGGATTTTCGACAGTGACGGGTCGCTACATAAATTTTTGCTGACCTTTAATCCCTTATATTTGAGGGAACCAGAAAACCATGCAAAGAGACAGGGAGGGTGTCACTGTACTCCCTTTGCATGTGACCATCTCACTCAAGTATCTGATACCTCCATATGGAGATCCCCCTAAAACTTGTTATTGTAGGCTCTAGTATACTACATAATATACATCAGTGTAGTTCAGCCTTTACCAACCATCATAACTGCCACTTCAGGCTAGAATCTAACTCACTTCGTCTTCTGACACTTACTCACGAAGCCAAGCTTCCCCTTACCTCACAACAGAGCTTAAGAATATCCTGGATACGCGACAGTGCTTTGGCAATTTTCTCGTCTGGCATCGAAACCACGCGTCGGTCCGTGTCCCAGTCTAGGCCTAGCGCACGCAGTTATGTTGATCAGCTAGTAAACTTCTTTTCATTGATGGATCGCGGGCCGAGAACTGCCAGCATCGCCAGTCGAAGTGCTGATTCACAGAGTTCCAGCCGGCGTCCACGCTCCTCCTCAACAATTACGTGATTATCGACCCCCGTATAGCAGAAGTACGGGTCTCGGTCAACTTCTAATGGCTCCATCTTGTTGGACATTCTTTCCGAACTAAGTGTGTTATAGCTGAACCAAAGCCACCGTAGTTTACAGGCGATCCTGGTTACCCAAACGGGAGCGCTAAGTCAATCACCAGAGCTCCTTCTTCCGGCAAAACACCCGCAGATCGACCACAAACTTCCGTGCTGCATGGACATTTCGGAAAGTTGCATTGCATCTCCGCGCTTAAATTTGACAGTGCATGTTGGACGACTATCTTTCAGCTCTTCAATGCGACGAGAAATCCTGTGTACGTGCCCATATTTACACAAAGGTGGCAGGGTAGCGGGGTCATAAGCGCTATTGACTGACCGTCGTGTTGGGTAAGAGAGGTCGTGAATGACACGTGCTTCAACAGCAGGGTTAGCATCACGTTTTGGTACGCACCCAAACGGGCTTATGTGCACGTCGTTCCATGTTGACGCCATGTCGATGTCGACCACCAAGTACGGTCCGGCGTCTTGACCTTCTCTGATGCTTCGACGCAGTGCGTTATCCAATAGACGAGCTGACTTGTGATTAGCTAATGCGTTTTCGTGGCCGGTAGCTTCTAATGGTCGAAACTGGTGTTTTACACCGTGTTTGATCGTATCAAGCAACAAAGAGAGCTGATCAAAGTCTTTCAGGAGTCACGAGAGATGATTGATTCAAAGAGCTTTGATTGGCTGATAATCCTTTGTGGTTTGACCTCGCCAGTAGCGAAAGTTTCAATCGTCTGATCGCTGCGAATAGTCCTTCTTGCAGAAATGAGTTGAAGACAAACGTGGTTTGGGTGGCGGCTGTCAATATGACTGTATGCGAACTGGGACAATGAACACCGACAGTCTTGAAACTCTGCTGTCTGTGCGCGGCCACAGCCATTTCATCCAGTCGTATTAGTTCCTCAAACCGCGCCTAAACTGCGTCCACGACCGCAAGAGAAACTCTGAAGTCCGACGTCCGGGTACACCGTACTCTTCCGAGGTGGTCACTTACACCAGCGCTGAGACCACCGTATTTTTCGATAATATACGCTCGTACGCTTGGGTCCAATACTTCTGGAGTGAACTGGCCAAGGAAATGGTGCGTACAACGATCAGGAGACGTTGATGGGCAGCCTTTTGCTGATATGAACCGAAGGCAACGCTGCTTTCCGTTCTGGCGTGGTGCTGTCTGTGCCACCGCGTTTGGTACTGGTCGTTTTGCTGTTGTGTGACGATGTGCCTCTGAATTTTCTAGCACACCCGCAGCTGCACAGCCGGGAGAACCCGCACACAGATTCGTACAAGAGATGATGGTTTTCGAGATGGTATTGAGTGGGACTCCTGGGCGAATTGGTGGTTTGGACTTTGGGGATGCAGATGTTCGGTTACGGAGAGGCTCACAGGTTGGAAGCGTATGCCCTGAATGGGTACCACATTCGGGATGCAATTGCGACGCTCAGTCCGACCGCCGACTCCTTGACGGCAGGTATCCACAAGAAGGAAGCAAGTGCCCTCGGTGAACGTATCCCGAGGAGCAGCCTACCTTGACGGAGCCGAACATCACCCGAAACACCCTGAAACTCCAAGGTTCCCACAATTTCGACCCTACCTACACATGTAAACCCCAAGACAGTCTCCCTCATCCTGAAAGTTCGATCGCCTACCGGATATGAAGACTCCATCCGAAGTTATGCCGTGTACCCCGAATGTACATCCCGAATGACAATACATCCTGAATGACCAAGTGACTGTCGAAGAACAAGATCGAAGAACAAGTTGTCGATGATAAGTTCAGTCTGGAAGTCAGTTTACTGACATTCAAGCAGAGTCAAGACAGTACGACCCAAGAGTATCGCAATCAGATGATTACACCGTGCAAGAACAAGACCAGTGCTGCCGATCTCAGAAGAGCCGAGACATCGCTGATGAGTGTATGCAGATCCAAGTTCGACGTGACATTTCAAGTGTAATGACACCAAGTCTACCCGAGTGTGACCTCACGAAGTAAAGGAAGACCGCCAAAGAAGTACCAAGACTACCAAGATTGAAGAAGAATTTAGAATGCCAAAGAGGTAGAAGATAATTTTAAAACAGAGTTTGATTTGTATCGTGGAACACAAGTGTTTTCGAGTTTGATTTGTGTCGTGAAGCACAAGTGTCTTCGGGTTCGATTTGCGTTATGAAGTACAAGTGTCCCTCGGAACACAGGCAACCAAGGGAGGTCGCCGTGTTACCCTATACATCTCGTCGAGGAAGGACTACCTGGAGGACCGCTCAAATTAGGAGAGCCCCAGAGTGAGGACGACCAAGGCTGCGCTAACCGCGTAATAACTCTCAACACGTTCAAGTCGAATTAACTTGGGGACCAGTGGGCTTGAACACTCGGAGTGATCCAGTTATTTTATTTGCTAAGTTGCTAGTGGACACTCCGAGTGCCCCTTGCATTTCATATTCATTTCCCTGCGATCTTAGGAGGTTTGGTAGTGATCACCCCTAGGATTTGACTGTCGATTACTGTGTGTTTAGGAAAGACATTCTATTGTTTCCCTCGAGCATTTCGAGGGTGGTGCGCGTAGGGCATCCCGAAATTGACCTGTATTTGGGCGTGCTAACTAACTGACAGGCTGCATATTGTATATTCAAACTCTGTATTATTTTAGATTATCTTTTGGGAAGAAGATCTTTACTCGTGATCTCTCAACCCACATTCAGGACCCCCAGGATACGTATAACCTGGAAGTTCTTACATTTTCTGTGTGTCTATCTTAGGAATACAAATACCCGGTGAAACCCGGTCCGCCGAATTAATCGACACCTATAGGGATTGCACAAGGTCACACGCCAACCTGAATCGAGTCTAGTACTTGATCCAGGACCTGTACTACCCAAAAAGTCGGTTCTTTTCTAAGGACCACCCCCACTCTTTGGGCGCGCTATACTTTGGGCGGTAAAGTGTTCACCCACTTCGCCACAGTTGTCACCCCATTTGAAGACTCGGTGCACAATGCATCGTCTGTAGCATGAGTCGAGAATCACCTCTGAACTTGTTCCAACACTCGGTCGCCACTCTCTGACACTGGTATCGTGTGCTCCGACTCCTCGGTCCGTATCCTCTCGACCGCTACGCCGTCCGATGCATCAGCGATTCAACCGGTTTGGCGTACGGTCGCTACCTTCTTCACGAGCATCACGGAGACTTGCAGCACCTCGAGTGGCACCTATCTCATGTCGTCGGGATAGTTTTAGCAGCATTCTATTGCGTTTTGCGTCTTGCATGCAGAACCGAGACGCAAGCCCCAGACGATTTGTAGTACCATGGTTGACGTCATATTTCGCATCGCGTCGATACGCTCCTAGCACATTGCTGAACTTTAATGCGATAGCTTTTACTGCTTCTGGTGACCACTTCGACGCGTTCGGTTTGGGGAACGTCCTCTTGAAACATCAAGATGTCTTGGGACGTCATGTTTGCGCACAATAGTTTCGTTGCTGTTGTTTTCTTTTTTTTCTGGGGTTTTTGCTTGACATCGCAAATTTGAAACTGAGCGACGAAAACTGCTGGCAATTCTGTGGTTTTTTGCTCGATGGGTTTGAACTCGCAGTTTTGGAGTTGAAGTTGAACTGTAACCTACCGATCCGAACTTCCCTCACAGATGATTGTAGCAGCCGATTCGGAACGCTTAAGCTTATGGGGGCGTGAATCGATATTGACGCAACTACCCATCCGGAAAAATAGTATTTCCATCGTTTAGATACAAAAACACCATAGTGACTCGCCAATGGCGAGCACTTTCATCTCTTCGCCATTCATGTAAGAAGCAGACTCCACTCACCGAGATCGAAGTTTTAACATATCAGCTACTCTGATAGCACCGACACGCTCAAAGCTAGTTTTATCCATGTCTGTCCGCTGTCAAAACCGTGAGATTGGCATAGAGGCACGAAAAGTATCGACAAGGTAACCAGCCGTTTTAGGGATTCGTTTTGAGAAACAAGCTAGCTGTGTGACTTCACAAGCACCAAAACCTCAGATAAATCCTTTACATCGAAAAATAGAAGTTAATTCTCGTTCCCGATGCCCTGGTTGTCTTGCGCCTCGTGTGTAACAATGGCCAGCACATCTGCAACCTCAAGGTCAGATATCTTTTGCAGATCAGATATGCAGCGTGTGACGGGCACCTTGCTTAAAGGAAACGTGCTATCAATAGTTTACAAACTCTAGAGTAAGTTTTACTGTTTAAAGTTTGGTTAAATAGGTAATTTGGCCTGTAATACAAATAACTAATTAACTATAGTTTCTCCTATATAAAACCTGGTCGCACCCTATTGGTTGGCCCACAACCATTCGACCTACGTCGCAGTAGTGTGACCCAGACCGAGTATTCCCAAACGTGAATACTCTTGAAGTATATCTACCGCTAGAAGCGGTACCCAATCTGGGGTACGCTTCATGTAACCCCGTTACAAAATGGGCTCATTTCGCACCTATTAGATGGGTACTTCGCACCATGTATTTCAAACCCTCTAAATGGGCGATTTTTGCACCATTTCATCGCGAAAGGGTAAATAGTAAACAATACACCGCAAATAAAGACCATGATGGACCGAACACTATATCAACACAAACACTTCTACAGGCACTGAAATGAATTATAATTTTAACTCCGGTAGGGTATAGGTGGTTTTTCGTTCTAAAGTCAAGTTAGTTTGTTAGTAATGTGTATTCAAATAGGCAACTGGAAAATGAATCATTTCTTCTAACTTTTAGCGTTGAATGAATTATAAACTCGTTGTAATATGCGCAACTGAAAGTGATACTTCCTGCCTACAACTTTCTTGGACTCTTTCTTGTTGTGTTTCGGATTAAGTCCTACTTCAAAACACCGTTTTCCAAGCCTGTCAGGAAGCGTTTCTTGTTGAGGAGCCAGTACATTGATGTACTAGAGCAAAGTTTCTGTAATAGGCCACGGTAGACATTTCACGCAGTATGTATCTCTTAAATAGCCATATGAATAACGCTTGCTGTCATAGAGATGCTGCATGATCAGTAGTTGCACAGATTGCGTGAATGCAGAGAGAATTTTCATCTCTAGTTGAAGCATGCGCATGTTCTCCCAGGAAGGTCCACAATTTGTGTGGATGAACATATCAAGGAATCGCAGTTGGTACTAGATACTGCGCTATAAATACCATCCATGAGTGGAATAAAGTTGCACATTCCAGCGGTAATTGCTTGGTCATTGCGCTACTTGAGTAGCGTCGGGACTAACCATATTCTCCGATCGTTTTGGTCCACTTATCAGCCAACTGACGGCTCACAGGCATTAGTTCGCTCAATTTGATAACGCAGCAATTGATGCCATCCAGATGCTAGGCAGAACGGAGCTCGATTCCCATCCAGCCTTGGCCTGTTCAAACAAATTAGATGTGGTTTCGTCGAAAGTAGGCCGCTAAAGCTTTCGTGGAAGGCATACTTCGCCGAGTGACAATGTTCCAATTCATCGAGATATGCTGCTCATTCACTGCAAGTTTGTAATCCCAATCACAGTCGCTTCGGGCCTTCCTACCCACCCAAATACGATCTTCTTCGGCCAATTTGCCACAATTGGTCCCGGTATTGTCCATAATGTGCCACAGACAGAACGGGTAGGTGAAATGTGAGCTATATCGCAAAGTAATCCCGTGTTGAAGATCTGACAATGTCTTGATTTTCTCGAAGCAGTAACATCTTTTACAACCATCAAGCCCCACTCCCAGTTGTCGTAATTTTGTTTTGAAACAAGGGCGAGGCCAAACGGCACTGTGTGGTTGTTGGTGTCCTTCCCAGCGACTACCAATTAGCCTTCCCGCTTGTGCATCTCTTCGTTTGGTTGTCCCCCGTCAAAGCCAATTAAAGGCTTACAGAAACACGCTATGAATTGCCATGTTTGGAATAAAGCACGCCCTAATGAATACGTTGCCGTTGGGAGATTTCTCGAACCGCCTTACCAATCCGAGAATCTAGTCGGCCATGAGAGCGAAGTAATCCTCAAGGTTTTGATAACTTCCAGCTAAATCACTGTGTAGCTTTTGGTCAAAAGTTTATTTCATCCTAGACACAACCCTCGTGCTCACATCTGCTCCTTTCGACTTCAGAATTTTTCGATAACTGTTCCAGTCATTGTAGAACAAGTGCCATTTTACACTCAACCATTGAAGTCGATTTGTTGGTGGTTCGGATGGTTTTCTGCTTAGCCTTGAAAGGAAGAGGAAGTAAGCCTTCAACACACGGAGCGGTAAATGTGCCAACGAATTTCAAATGATTGATTGAGAGATTTTCTTGTGTTACTTTCCATTTCTCAAATTTCCCGTGAACGTTGACAAAATCGGGCATGATAGTTGCTCTGGAGCTGTGCCAAGATCAAAGAATTGCATTCAGTTGAGATTTTTGTAAGCGACTTTTACACTACCAGAATTGTTGGCCTTCACGCGGGTTTGTTCAACAAAAATCTGGAAACCATACTTGACTGCGACGTCTTTACATTTGCTATGGGTGGCCTTTTGAGATGAGAACTCTGAGCTTGCAAATTTTTTTCTAAGCACATAGACGACGATGTACGATGTACTCGATGAATCGCTGCAATCGACATTTATGTCTTCACGAAGGATTCCAAGCTCGAGAGCAGAAAGGAAATCGGGGTTGTCCATTTAAAAGCGAGATTTTCATAGTCTGGAGGCTGGCTTGATCTCCCATTGGCCATTTTCAAATGGCGACTTCGATATGCGTAGCAAGCTGATGCCTGTAATCAAATTTTAAAATAGAGCAGTATTTGTAGAGAATTTCTATAAAATGAACTACTATTACGTCATACAAATTTCAATATAGCAAGAACAACCACTATACTTTGTGTGCGAGTGCAATTAGCGTTGCGTTGATACTTGAAGCAGCTCCAATAACAATGTTCTAAAATAATACACTGTCTAGGTATCATCGTTTAAATAGAGAGCCGTTCCAGAGATAGTCTCAAATGATGTCATCAGCATATAAATAGTAAAATGTTCTGGGCACAGTCTCAAAATAATGTGCTTAGTTCGCTTCTCGATTGAGTTCTATTTCAAACGATGTTGATTTGTACAGCATCTTGGGAATTTAGGTACCGAGTCGGGGCAAATCCAGTACTTTTCTACTACTTCCTAACATCTCCTTTCCACATATCTGGGATTACCTCATACCGTAGTCCTTATGAGATTGACGACGCGCAGTTATTAGTGACAAATTCTTCAGCCAACCAAAGTGCATCAATTATCGTAACATCGTGCTTTATGAGCATGGCGACAGACCAGTCACGCACATACATTGCATTGCATTTGACATTCCAGTCCGGCCTTGGCTTCAATGCCGCAGCACAAAGTGCGCCTGTGTTCCAGCGGAACCGGGCGTAAGAAACCTAAGCACACCCAGAGCAGCTTCGTGGATAGACACAAGCTCAAGGCGGCCAAGCGCTCTATTGACGGGGTAGCGTGCAGCAAACGCTGCAAATATTCTATCCATTTCTGAGCGGCGAAGCCAAGGAACCATGACGCAAGCTCGTCTACAAATGGCGGAAGGTAGTATCGGCCTAGACAGCCTGCCATCCTCCTAGGGGATGGCTTTTCAGGGCACTGGACCCCTGGTGTAATTGAATACACGAAAGCGATTGACGTGCATCTCATGTCGGTGTCGCCGTCATGTACAGCTACCTGTCATCATGTAGATATAGCGTGGAACAGACCTTGTAAAACCAATCTACGTGGTCAGTGGGTGGTGATGGGGTGCGTTTTCAACTGCGAGATCACGAAGTATCTACATCAGCATTTGCGTTTAAGCCATCGAAACGGTCTACTCTTCGCAAATGGGTAGGAGCAAGCTCCCCGTATCGACAATCAAGAACGGTTTCCGGTGTGCTCATATTTGGCACCACTTCCGGCTCAAGGCAACAGCAAGAAGGTCAGCGAGTACCAGAGGCGCGTTATTGTGATGATCACGAGTTGCTTTTGATAGACGACACGGATAGGGATATTGTGTCGGACAATGACTGAGCTTCTCCGACTTAAAATCGGATAGCGATGCTGTTTACATTTTCCACGTCACATATTAGATAACTTTAGTTAGTGGAATAACTCGCCTTTTGGAACATATATTCGTACTTAGAGTGTCAGAAACGGTACTAACACCAGTTTTGCTCCAAAGGCCTTTTATAATGGAATATAAGAGGCTCGAGTTATTTCAGTGGAACAACCGCCCAAATACCTGTTTAATCTGGTGACCTCTTGAACTTAATGGATCGTTTCCAGTATGATATATCATATTTCGCGGGTAGATTCCTTTCCGTCAAAGGGAACCAAAGGAAATTCGTCAAGATGGCATCACCTAGTACAAGACGCAAGCGCGGCAGCATCGCGTGGAAGCCACCTGGACTGCACAAGAATAGTGCGAAGGTGCGAGTGGTGGATGCGCCAGCGGACGTCTCGACTGAGGATGAACACGTCACTATTGTTGAGGTCATTCTGCCTACCATGGACTCACTTCCGGGAAGCACATCACCGACTGCCTCGGAAAACAACTCTGTCGTTGACCTCACCTCCAGCTTTTGCCAGAGGTGGAAGGCGCAACATCTACGACGGACGCGACGGACCTGACGCTGAACAGCCGAGCGTCAGCTGCACCGACGGTCATGCAGCTCGCAACGCGGCAAGTGCTGCCATCCAAGCGGACCTCAAATCGCGCATCCAAGACAATCTCCCAGCAGAAGACCAATGGTGTAGCCGTTGCAGAAGCAGAGAAGAACGGTCAAAGACCGGAAGCTGACGCCGACTGTGCTCTTGACGCTGAAGGCGGCGACGGAGGAGCCGAGGGGGAGGATGGCCCCGTCACTGCAAAGACACGCAAGAAAAGAGTGTCGTACCCGATGTAGGAGGACTGCTTGGTGATGGCCGAAGTACATGGAAACCACGGGGTCTTCAATCGCAAGAACGAACCCAAAGCCGAATGCTGGGTGCGAGTGACCAAGCGTCTAACGGATGTCGTGCTGAGCTAGGACACCAATCCTGATGGCCTTCGTAAGCACATCGAAAAACTATAGAAGGCGTACCGAAAAGCGGCCAACGCCGACCGCGCGCTATCAGGTTGGACGGTACAGGGGATTGCAAGTTGTTTAGGATCTTACCCCTTGCTGATGACGTGGACTACAGGAAGGGAGCCGAAGAAGACAGCAGATCAAGAGGAGCTGGATGAGTTGATGAGACGTTACGTGGAGTACAAAGAAAACGAGTACCCCCGAGAAAGCGGAGCGTAAAGAAAGCAAGCGCAAGAAAACGGAGACCGATCGCATCGGAGGTGGGGCGATTCGGGATGCCGCTCTCTCTGTGGAGAGGCCTCACAAGATGAAGGAGACTCGCAAAAAGTCCGATCCGTTTGCGTTTCTGAAGGGGTTGAGCGAGAGCTGTGAGAACCGTCGGAAGGATGAGTCTTGAGAGCGTTCGGATCGCGACGTAAAGCTGCAACTTCAATTGGCAGAGTTCCAAGTCCAACAATCGGAAACCCTGCTCCAAGTGGCGCAGATCATCACAGATGCCTTGCAAAAGCCGGTCTTACCGGGCTCGGACACCGAAAACAATTTGATTGGTCGCCACTAATGGCTCCGGTCGGTTGGCGATACATGTATCACGCCGCACTGCATTACGACCACTCAGTTCAGCTTTAGTCGCGTTTCCCACTTTTAAAATGCATTTTGGCTCATAATTCTTAACGAAGCAACCTACTCACTGTAGCCACTGAAGATCTCGCGATCAAACCTGCCTTAGCCCTTGTTGTCGTCGCTGTCATCACCACTGCTACCATTGTAATCGTCATCATCATCGCTAGCACTCCAGTACCCCGATGCAAAGTCACCATCAGAGCTCTCGCTACTTACATCGTCGCTGCCGTCCCAGCTTGACATGTCGGACTCGTTTTCAAAAAAGTCTACGCCATCGTTAGAACTCATCTCCTCTCGTCAGCAGCTCGTTACGAGGTCAGGCCTACCAGATAAATGGCCAACGTTGGTAGCCTGCAGCAAAAATACTTGCTTGCCTGGTTTCGGCGCCTTACGCACGAGAGGCAGTTGGTTAGAAATGCTGCCAGGATGTATGGCACGCCCACTGGAGACTTGAACACCTTCATGTCGCATCACAGCGCGAAAAATTTCCAATACCGCACGATCCATCCGAAGGTCCACTCTAGTGCAATGCGAGCCTTGCTTAAGTCAAGATTGAAAGCTAGCTGCGCCTCTGTTGGTGAAGCATTTGGGTAAGGAATGATAAGCCAGCTGTGCAGTGGGTACCTTGATCTCCGTAATGCACGGACCGTGGGTAGCAAGCCATCAATTCCATCATGTTGCTATCGCTCAGCATGTATGAATCGTGGCGACGGCATTCGTATGGCCAAAAGAAAGACACGATTACGCCGTTTGCTATCGTCACGCTTTGAAACTTGATGCAGTGTAGTTTCTTGTGGCCGCTGAAAGCCTGCTTCTAAAATCTGGTGGGGAGACAAATTGGACGGACAGTTCCGTCGATAAATCCAAAGCAGTTCCCTAAACGACCGACGTTTTCAAAGATTGCGTCCGCAGAGCCACGGTGATATCTGTCAATCATACGTTGATCAAACCCCATCTTCGTTTTTTTCAATTCTGCCGTGACGATGATAGCAGAGCATAACGTGGGCTCGAGGCTTCCGAACTCATCTTCACGATCCTCCAGCCGGCATGGATATGCAAGGCGACGCAGTAGGCACAGCGCCTCTTAACGAGGATCAGGAACGTATGGGAGGTGTAGATAAACCGAGGAAGGTCCAGTGCCGAGTCCAATCGCTCAATTTCTTCGGGCAGGAAGCGAAAGAGGCGCCGACATGACGCAGCATCGATATCATCCAGCGAGAAGCGCTTATATCTAAGGGAGGGCCTCTCTCGTAACGTTTTCATGCATACATACCGCATAAGATGCGCCAGTGCATCTGGGAATTCGATCCCCGAAGCTGCATGATCGCCGCCATCAGGAACTTGAGTTTAGTCACATCTGCTCCCATCTTTGCCTTTCACGACTGTGACCTCTTAAATCCTCTATCCCCACTACGCTACCTAGTGTTCAACTCATTGTCGTTTTCACCATGGGGAGCTATACGGCGGTATCGAACACCTTAGGGTGTGTCGGTACCGTTTCGCCACCCATTGATGCCATATTTGGCTACACGTCGCAGTGTTCGCCGTCCCATTTGTATCATGTTGTCGTGCCCATTGGCATAGGTAGATGATGCCGTTACCGTGTGTGTCCGAACATGTCCTGCACAGGTATGCCGTTTCCCAGGATGTCTTCCGTTGAGCCGTCTTAGGATAGAACACACGTTACTTACGCAGCTTGCCATGGACGCGAATGGTGCGGAAAGTTTCGACTTGTTCTAGAACGTGTTCAAATGGAGTAGATGACCGAGGGTGTGCGTGTGATCGAGGCGTTCCACCGAACATCGCCTCAATTGAGAGATTTCCCTCAAAGTCGCTTGGGCCGACGGCGAGCAGCGTAACTTGCGCGCCCTCAGACATAGTATTGGCGGCGGCACCGCTCACGAGCGGAGGGACCCACGCAACCGGAGTCGCAGCCCTCTTCGATCACATCGCCACGATCGCAGATCGCGCAGTCACAGCCGTAGTCGGACCCGTTCCGGATATCGTCACGGAGACCGCAGTAGACCAGATGGATACGACAATTCCCACAGTTCCTCTTGGCGGCAGGCTACGTCGCCGCCCAACCGGACTCATCGAGGCGAGAATTCCGAACATCACCGCGTGAACAACATCCGATTTGGGTCGCACCATGCTTATGACGATTCTTTACCAAGGCCCAAGCGCAGGTATCGTTTCGATGACGGACCGCTCCAAGACATCTTCACCTTTCACGAGCACAGTCGCCACGATGGTGAGTCCGGCTTCAGTACCCCCTGGTCAGTTCGGGACGACTCGCGTTCGCGGAGACATGATGTCAACTCTCACGATTACTCCAGGGCAAGACGACAGGACCGAGAGCATTTACGGCTGCAGGATTATGGGCACCATGATGACGCCATGCCTGATTTGGTTTCAACGGCAGGTTTCAGACCATCACCAGCGGAGCTACGTGTCCATCAGACTGCGAGGGTCGGGCCTCGTCCTAATGGTGAGTTGATTGAGTCTACCCTGTTTTCCTTTTGGCGGTTGTCTGCGCTAGATCGGGTCTCGTTTATCCTCAACGAGGAGCGGCGTCGGGGATTGTATCGGGTGACGAAAGTGACTGCCAAGATGATTTTCGCTGTCGATTTTGGCACCCGGCCGATCGATCATTTTCTCCCTCGTCGTCTGCTCAGAGTAGTGGTGGTCGCACGGTGGTACCGGATTCGTCCACATGGGCTTCTGGCGATACCTTACCCAGTGGATCCATCAGCTCCATTCACGATCTCCGCAGCACATTGCAGTGCATTCACCAAGTGGCCACCGAGTGGTACCCCGAAGAGGTGGCGAACGTATTTTCTGCCGTTTACTATAACTCCACTTCACATGTGGTGAATGCCGTGCCGCCCCCGATGGTTTACGCGATGGTAAATCTCTACACGCACGTGTTTTCGAGGCTCTGCATTTCCATCAGTCA
>VOQZ01000855.1:0-49222 GCA_008079305.1 Phytophthora palmivora | reverse complement strand
TTCCATTTCGCTTCGGATATGACTAGTAGTGTCTCTTTTGCATCAATTCACGCTCCTTTGCTGCTAGCCTTCTTTTTAATGGGCAATTTCATCCCTCGAATCGTGGTAATACCAGCCATTTTTGTTCGCATAATTTCTTCGTGTAGTTTGGCTAGCTCTGCTTTGCTACGTCGGCACGAATTGAGCTTACTGACTTGGTCTTGGGACATTCCATGCAATCAGCAGTATGTATTTCTCCTACAATCAACCATTCCTCTTCTGGTGCATTTGTTTTTCGCGAATGAATGGATTGTTCAGACATCGTTGAATGCGAAAGCCAATTCGCTTTTGCCAAGCGATGGAAAATTGAAGAGTGAGCTTACATGGGGTCTACATCGCGCTGTTCGGAGAAGACGGAACCAACAGGATTCGACTACAGTCGAGCAATCGAGGATTTTTCTGATAGGAACTGACTCGGCGGAAGCTATTTCAAGTGATTTAACTTGAGTGCTATCATGGCGCTTGTGCCGCCTGAGCGCATCTTGTTGTTGTTGGGTCTGGATAACTCTTCCATCACCGATGAGTTGCGCATCATGGTTGGCAATCGCTTTCGACAGCCACAACAAGTCCAGATACTCGACATCCTCAATGCGATGCAGTCCACATCAGCACTCTCCAACGTGATAGCGTGGTTTTCGCACCAATTCGATCCGACCGACGATGTTGAACACTATCTCCAGGATCTGATCCGCATGCATCACTATATTTCAGCAAACGACCGTCAACGCCCACTGCGCAGCAGTCATCTCGGAAGCCTTGAATCTCCTGGATGTGATAGAAGTTCCGGCAGTACTGTAACGAGACAGCTCATGCATTTCTACGCCTCATTCGCAGATAGCAGAGACCGTCATCTCATTACAAAGATTTACCAGACACTTGGACTGTCACGAGCCATCACGTACTGTGTTGTGGCTAAAACAATGTCGTTTAAGTTTCAGAAAGAATTTCTCGATTTGTTTGCTGAGGGTCTACCAGAACTTCGAGAGTGGATCAATTGGCTGGATGATCTGGATCATGCCACAGCTTCTACGAGTCAAGAAAATGGGTATGAAGTCGACACGGAGACAATTCACGGACCAGGATACGAGAGTGCTGTAAACTTCGTAAGCAGAGCGATCCGTGAGCACTGCATGCTGACATGGCTCGAGCTGCTTCGACCACTGGATACTCCGAAAAGACTTCACTGATCGATGCAGTCCACAAGCTCCTCGCAGCACCACATAACAATATGGTCTTGTCCACAACGACCAGCACTTAAAAAAACTGGGTAGATTTTACGAAACCACGGGTATTCCAGCGGTAAAGCTGTTGGACTTGGATGTGGCAGTCCGTCGTGAGCTGTCACTGATCTTGGAGGAGTTTCCAACCATCATTTTAATAACTCTCTTCACAAATTCAACAATGAGAAGATGATTCAGCTGGTAGTGAAGCGTGGGCTGCCGTTCTTCCCTAACAATGATTTGTTGAAAGTCCTGGATGCACTCGCCCCCGCCGAGACTAATGCTATTGAAGTGTTTGTGACTACACTTTTCAATTTCGGGCGTGACAAAGTTGATTTTTTACTGATGTTCTTGACTTTCTCAGCGCAGAGTCAACTCAGGTTTCTGGATCTCATGGTTGTTACGTCGAATTCACCTTTGAACGCGGAAATACTTTATCTCGAGATAGATGAAGATCCCGACGATGCATTCGCGCATCCGTCTTACATCAGAGGAAACTATTTTCTGTTGAAGTTTTTCCTTTATTCTCATCTCAGCTCTCCAGACCTTGTGATTCAAAAATTGGCGAATTTACCGAGCGAAATGGCTCTACAATTGATGTATGGTGTAGTTGTTCACTCGGCAGATGACTTAATCGTACTTGGCCAAGGTATAGAAGTCGTAGATCTTCCATGTCTGGAGCCTTTCCTACGCCTATTTCTCGCGATCCAACCTGATTGGCGTGAGACGCTTGTGAAGTTGGTCAAAGATATGCCGGGTGAGGAAACACTACCGCTTTACGACACGCTGCTTAGTCTACATGCCACCGCCATTTCCACATCTGTCGATGAAAAAGTCACGACTGTTCTCCACATGCTAGGTGACCTCGAGAAGAAAGACAAGACCCTATTGTGTCGGAATATCCTTGTATCTCATCGCGAAATCAGACTGAGGAAGATAACACACCTCATTCTTCCACCGAGATTTACGCAAAGGTTCTGCTTTACCTTTGCGAATGCGAACTAGCACGTCACAAAGTACTTCGACTTCTTCGTGTTATCCCATTTGTGGAGTATGACCGTCTGATTAATTTTCTACGCACGCAGAAAATGCCCGAGCAAGTAGCTCTGACCCGACTCATGCTGAGCATGCCAAGTGATGCAAACTGTCGTCTTTTGTCCAAAATGTCGACTTGGCCTATTGAAGCGCTTGACGCCTTTTTTCAAGTTTTGCTGATGCTAGCAAAAGTGGAGTACAAAATGTTCGCAAAGATGATGGGGTCACAGTATACCAGTGCTGAGCAATTGGAGGTATTCGTTACTGTAGCCGTGGACATGATGAACCAAGCATCCAGCCGAGAACTTGTCATTTTTGCTGCTGAACTGCCTGTTCACATTCGAAATCTTCTTTTTGAGATGCTTGTAGGTGGACCTGAAAAAGGTGTGCTACTACGCCTCATCAGCTACTCAACTCGGGTTCCACCGGAGCTAATGCATGAGCTTGTCGCCCTATTCCACCGAATGTCGTGGGAAATTCGATCATCTTTCATTGAACAGCTTCGAGCCCTGGAAGGTGTCAACGATGTTGAAAGTCTTGCAGAAGTTGCATCCAACCTCGAAGACAATGAATCGCTACGGCAGATGGTTTTGTTGTTCAACCCACTACAGATCCATATCCGAGTGAGCCTCGTTGCTCTTCTCCTGAAACTACGAGCCAACGAACGTGCTTTGGTTCTTTCCAGGCTCGTTAAAATGCCGAAGAACTCTGTGGGATCATTTTGTGTGGCGATCTGTAATCCAAGTTGTGAGCCCGTAAGTCCTGCATATTGTCGTGTAATAGGTTTGGTTGACTCGAAGTATCACACTTCGCTCCTTTGCTTGTTGAAAAGCGAACCATTGTGGTTTTTCCTTCGCTTGATGGCTGAATATTGCGAGGTAGGGGAAAGGTCTGGAAGAGGTCACGATCCTACTTAATCGGGTGGCAAAGCTGGTATGTATGTTCACTCACAGCGAACATTTCCTTGTCTTGAAAAACGTGATCAGAGAGGCACTTAATGACAAATTGTCCTTGAGTGAGATAGTTGGTGTGCTTGCACTATTCCCTGACGTATCGAAACAACTCGACTTCCTTAGATATGTCAACGGATTCGCGAAATACGCCCGTACCAGTTTGATCTTCCGAGTACTTTCCAAGTATAAGCAACCAGCATTATCTTCGAAATGTGCCGCATTCTAGATTTGGACGACGCAGTGTTTGCATTGAAGTGCCTGGACCGAATGTGGCAACGGCAACACGAGGATTTGGACACGCGATGGAGCCTCTCGCACGTTGTACTTGCGGGATTTGCTTTCATTTCAAAATAATTAACCTTTATTGTGGCAGGTTTGCTGGAGGTGGTAGTACGCAGGTCAAGGATGACTTCTGTGACCTCATCGTGGGGTATAGAGGGCTGTCTGCAGCGCTTGATGATAAGATAGCAAACGGATATGCAGAATGTGTGGTGATACCACGCATCACAGGCAACATCCAACATAATAAAGGCACGAGCGAGATGGACGAAGACAACCCCGATAGCCTACTTCGCTTACCAAGCACAACACCTCCATCGCACCAGTCAGTTCCACTTAATCGTCATTTGCAACGAACAAGACCTGGCCAGGCGTTCCCTCGAAAGCGAACTGATCGGAAAGCATGGTGGCAAGACCTGGATGATACCTCTTCCCTTTTACTTCCAAGTGATTTACCGGAAGCGACACCACCCAAAACGCTACAATTAAATGAAGAGCTGGACTCACCCGTGAGATCACCGAAAACTCTACCTTCCGTGTCCGTTCTAACTGAACAGCCTCACACAGTCTGTCAGAACGAAGAGGCTAAAGTATCAGACCTGGTAGTTGCAGCAGAACCCCTTCCTCAAATCGAGACTATTCCGCCAATTAAACGCAGTGTCCAATCTCCACAAGAGCCCGATGTACGGGTCAGTAGTAGTACTAACGGCCACCTTCAAGCTGGAACAGAAGAGCTACTTCGTAATGTCAACCTCAGTCGATCTGAATCAGCGCCAGCCACATTAACAATTGAGAACGACACCCTATGGAGCAAGCATAAACGATCGCGTGGTATAGCTGCAGCACTTGACAATCCTTTAGAGTTTCACGTAGGGCGAAACAAAGGCGCTGATTTTATCCAAAAGCAACGTGAACGAGTCTACAATGAGAAAGGAGCATCACGAATCCGACATTCCCGGACACCCTCTGCCCAAGCTCATGTGATGGAAGCTCGAGTCTGTCGAGCACTGGGCAAGCGCCAGGTGATTTTGCAGACTACTTTATCTCCTCTGACTCGACCTGATCCGCACACAGTAGAAAATGCTGTTGCCATGCTAGCAAAAGCAGCACAACTTCGAGAATTCACACCACAAGGTTTTATTACTGAAGCTCCTGTGCGAGTGCAATCTCGGCAAGACATCCCATATGTACACTACCAACCAGCCCGATGGTGGTACCATCAAGTTCAAAACCAAACAGAAAATCTGAATCGGAAGTCAGCTGCGAGCTTGTTGCTCCGTGGTAATGCGGGTGTCTATGTTTGCCCACGTATAATGGAGTGGCAATCGAAGCTGAGTGATTCGAGTCCCATCACGCGTGTTTCTGCTGGACGAAATAATGGCATGAAACTGACACATATCGTGCAGCAGCATTCTGTAAAAGCTTGTCGCGCATAGCCAACGTTAGAGTACTCGTCGAGACTTCCCATTTTCGGAAGTCGGCTTGGTCTGCGCATGGCTCAAGATCGTGCTCAGACGCTGCGATTTGCGCTCGACAAGCTTCTGTTTGCGCTGCGCAAATAGTACCACAATTTCTTCAAGGCAGAAAAGGAATCGGCGATGAAGAAAGCGTTTGAGATTTCGTGTTACACACCCAGCCGTGACAGCAACCCTTCAGTAGCTTTTTTCTTTTTGGTCCTCTTTCGCTGTGTCTGTGATACAGCAACATCTTCGTTGTTCTCCTGGTGAACTTCTTGCTCTTTGTTAAGGGTCTCAAACAAGTCTTCAACTTGATGGGAATCGCACTGCCTCAGCAACAATGACGTCTTGAGTTTTCGCTCACGCTCCAACGTTGCTTCAGACACTGGTCTTTCTCCACGTGCGTGTAGATCATCACAAGTCTTGCTGTTCATGAACATTCGTGCCTCACCCACCGATCGCATCATAGCTATAAGTGGTTCTCTCTCAGGAATCTTCGGTGCAGAAACAACGAACTCTGTTTGGCCGGAAAATGCAGCTTCATACAGTGCCGTGCAAATAGCGCCCATCAGCATATTGCTTCTGCGGTTTGTCGAAGTCGACGTGGTCGCGACGGCGCTGTGAAACCCCACAAAAGCACGGAGTGTATTCGCAAGTCCATGTTCCTCCTGTAATCTCTTTGCAGCTGCATCCTCCTCGCTGCCATCTCGGTCTTCACGTACAACTAACGCCGCAATTCCCAATGAAACCGCACACGCAGCAAGGTTTGCAACAGAAAGAATAAGTTGTCTCTGTCGTGTGAGTCTTGCTGGTGAAACCATTTCCGACCGCTTGGTCTGAAGTGGCCCTACCAAAACATGCGGCATCGCCAACACAAGACTCACTCTCTCTGACAGCACCGCCATACCGTAAATCTTGAACACCTCAAAAATCTCGCTAGAAGTGCGCAAAACATGTTCTTCATCCAGCTGCATCATGGCCACCCGTATTCGTTGCTCCGTCGTCCTATTTACTCGTTCTCCCTCACGACTCATCTCCTTCACACTCACGAAATAATGATGTGGGGTATCCTCCATCTTCCTCTCTTTATACTCGTCTATCAAATCTGCAAAAGATCGTTCTTCTCCATCCTCTCGAAACACTTGATGCTCAAAAAGTCCTTCAGTCACCACGACCTCCCCCACTTCATCTAATTGCTCCTCTGGCAGACACATGAACGGGTTGAACGCGACACTCAAAGGTCCTTTAGCTGCCATCATCGTCTCGCCCTTGAGTTCCGCCGTCCTCGTCCTCTCTGCAAAGTGCACGTGCAGCATCGTAGCCACCACAGCGTCTAAATGAGCTCTGTAGGCGTCTGCATCCCGCTTCTCCTCATGCAGCTTCAGCACCAGTTCACCACTACAGCCTCCACCACATCAGCTCGCTCCTTCATCTTTGATGTCGTCTTAGTCTTGACTGTAGCGTAGCCCATGGCATCGTACACTTGTGCTAAGTTGCGGTTGGTCACCACGGCCAGCCTTAAGTTGCGGAACACACGCGCACTCAGTGGCGCCTGGTGGAATTGAGACAAGAGGCATCTGCCTACCAACTCGCCGATGACGGCGTCGCCCAGCCACTCGAACACGTCGGCGAGTGTGGCAGCAGACGAGGAGCTTTGAAGCGCTTGGAAATGCGCCACAGCAAAGGCCGAGGACCCATTTTTGGGACGACATGGAGAGCGAGACGTCGTCTTTATGATGCTTGGCTTTCTTCCTCACATCTGCCTCTGAGAACGAGCAACGGCGAGAGTTCCCATGTCGACGCTTCTTGGTCATGGCAGAATGCGCGCAATGGTTGATGATGTAGTTGGTGTTGTCCACGTGATATTTGTGTAATATACATAATGCATTGTTGAAGTGACCATCACTCTTGATGTGGTTCTCACTTATGTCACTTCTTACGAGGTAGCAATAATAGTCAGCACTTGGGCTGGTGACGTGTGGCTCTCCATGTTGCGGCGTCTTCCTCGGTACAGTCCGCTCTGTTCTGCTGCTCGCTTGTGCTTCTCCTCTATCTCACTCTCTGTGCCTCATTTCCCGCAGCTTCCAAGGCACGTCGCTGTCTCTTGCTCGAGCTCGCGTCATTCGCGCTCTCCACTGTATTTCTCGCAGTCCAGAGCTTCCCAGTTCTTCCTGTCGACTCTATCCAATGCTAAAGACGACAAGGAGTCAGATGCAACTCTTCCGGTCAAGGTACGAGGTCTAGAACCCACGTTACGAGCATTTTTCGTACTTAACCGAACGGATCTGTCATCTAGGCTCCTGTAACCAAGGCAAGCGATCTCAAGCGATTGTTGTCGCTGTACAAACCAGAGAAGAAGCCATTGGCCATCTCTATCTCGGCTCTAGGCGTGTCCACGTTCATTACCATGTGTGTACCTTATGGAATGGGCAAAGTCATTGATGTGGTGACTGCAGGCTCCGCTGCTGCGATGCCATTACCGACGGTGGTGACGCTGCTGGGTGGGCTCTTTGCTGCTGGTTCTATTGCTAATATCATCCGAGTGGACACTAGCAATATGATCGGAGAGAGAATCACCAACAGGTTGAGACAGGAACCATATGCGTCGATTCTGCGGCAAGAGCTGGGGTTCTTTGACTCGTCCAGGACAGGAGAATTGCTTAACAGACTGAGTGCTGATACGACGCTGATTGGCAAGGTGTTGAGTGACAATGTGGCTAGTGGACTGCGTAGCTCAGGACAGGCGCTGGGTAGTATTACCATGATCTTCGTTACCTGTCCGCAGTTAGCGATGGTTATGTTGTCAGTTGTTCCGCCAATTGCACTTGGAGCAGTCAGCTACGGTCGCTATGTGAAAAAACTTACGACCCAGGTGCAGACACAGCTAAGTGAAGCGACTGAGGTAGCGGAGGAGAAACTCGGCAATATTCGTGTGGTGCGTTGGTTTGCTAAAGAACCACATGAGGTTGAAGCGCACCGTGAAAAAGTAGACGAGGTGCTTGCTTTAGCACGTAAACGTTCGCTAGCAAGTGCCACATTCTTTGGTGGCGTGGATTTTGGTGTCAAAATGAGTATGCTCGGCGTTCTTGGATACGGTGGCCAAATGGTGGTGGATGGGCTCCTCACCAGTGGTGACCTGACATCCTTTTTGTTGTATACTTTGTATGTGGGCTTCTCCTTCGCGGGTCTATCGTCTTTTTACGCCGAATTGATGAAGGGCATTGGAGCTTCCTCGCGGGTTTTCGAGCTGCTTCACCGTCAACCGAAGATTCGAGTCCCCATGGAAGGGTGGGCTCAGCTGCCTACTCCATTTACAGGCCACATTCAGTTTCAGGACATCGGATTTGCATACCCCACTCGCCCAGACTCGGAGATTTTCCGGGGTCTTAACCTGGAGGTGTTGCCTAACGAAACATTGGCACTTGTAGGACCGAGTGGCTGTGGCAAGTCATCAGTGATGTCGCTGCTTGCGAGGTTCTACGAGTTGGATGGTCCTGGTTGCGGAGCGGAAAAATTACGCTGGACGGTACGGATATTTCGACTCTAAACCCGGCGGAATTGCGTGGCCTTATGGGTGCAGTTCCGCAGGAACCACCGCTCTTTGCATGCTCTATTCGGGATAATATTGCCTACGGCTGTTCTGAAGGACAGGAAGTGATGTTGGAGGATGTCATTCGTGCTGCTAAAACTGCGAATGCACACGATTTTATCATGTCTTTCCCGGATGGATACGATACTATTGTTGGAGAGCGTGGACAAGCCCTTTCTGGTGGCAGGCAGAAGCAGCGTGTAGCTATTGCGCGCGCTCTGGTTAAGCGCCCCAAGATCCTCATCATGGATGAGGCCACATCTGCGCTGGACCCGGAGAGCGAGCGACTTGTTCAAGATGCTATTGATCGCGCCAAACAAGGACGCACCGTTATTCTGGTAGCACACCGACTATCAACCATTAAGAGCGCGGATCGTGTTGCTGTGATTTCAGATGGACGTGTTGTGGAGCAGGGTACCTTCAATGAGCTAGCTGCTCGTGAGGATAGCATTTTTACGCAAGTGGTTCTGAACGGGCAAAATTAACTACGATTCGAGCAATGGAGTGAGCGTTGGTACACATAGAATACAAGTCATCATCATCTGCAGATATTATTCGGCTGACGGTTTATTCAGTTGAGTTTGTTGGATCTATCGCTGTCTATTCATTGAATGTTGGCTTTCTGTAGGTGGAAACGAAGATTGAAAAAGGTAAGCCGATGCTACATTACAGAAACAAAAGAAAGACTTACACTGATTTCAGATACTCCTTGGTGAAAAAATCGAGCGGTAAGGAGCTACGAACTGCTGATACAGCAGCGACACCACTTCCAATTGGTGTCGTCGGTCTGTTTGCATCATCAACTGGTTCACTTTGCCCACATTCACTACTCGATTTGTGCTGGTGCCTCCAAAACTCTTAAACGTATCAGGAAGGCTTGCCGAAGCCTGCAACGTTGGTAAGGGGTACGTTCCTTTCTGTGGTTCGCGTCGGGGTGGTTGTGAGGCCCAGCTCGTTTCGAGTGCATCAGTATTCACGGCTGGTGGTTGCTCGGACGGGAAAAGGTGATTATACAAGAATGTCAGTACTTCATCGTGTGCTAGTAAGCGCTCGATCAGCCGTACACGGTCGTTTGGTGTGAAATCGTCCAGCTCGACATCGAACTTGGGCTGCCGAGATTTTTCCACGGGAAGTGGGCGCGCGCCTCGGTGTCGGTCGACTTTCCGATCGAATTCAGAGCCTGGCTTGCATTCTCGTCGTCGATTCACTTCTTCTTTTACTGAGTCTACACACTGCAAGAAGAACTTTTCGAGCTGAGATTGCCCGGTACCATCATCACGTCTCAACAAACGCTGTTGCCTTTTGATTGAGGTCAGCTCATTCGACTTGTGTTGGAGTTCACGTTTTAAGGTACGAATCTGCTTCTTTAGCTTCTCTTCTCGTTCCTCTGCTAATATTGCTGATTGACCCATAGAAGTTACGTCCAAGTTCAACTGAGGCAGGCCGTGTGCATGTACCATTGGTACTACATTTGGGAGATCTTGTGTAGCTCGATATTTTAGTGTTTTGGACGCCGATCTGCTCCGAGAATCGAATGATGGAAATGCCCCACCAGAATCTGAGCCGGAATTGTTCCCAGGAACTGCGAGCCGAACGTCGAGTTCTGCACGGAGCAGCTTGTTCTGTTTTTTACAGGCTTTGAGCTGTTTTTCGAGCCAATTCCGATCTTCTTCAATAGCCTCCAAGTTTTCTTTCATGTACTTGAGGTCTTTCGTCATGGTTGTCGTGAAGGCATCAAGTCGAAGTGCTTCTTTCCGGTACCAATCGCGCTCATCTTCAATCTTCTTGATTTTCTCGGATTTATTCTCCACAGTCTCATTGCGATGAATTTTTTCACGCATGTCGTGGAGCTCTTTCTGTACGTTGTACATATGAGCACGATATGCAGCCAAGAAGTCTCGTTCCTGTCGGGCAAGAACTGCACTGATCTTCTCAGACAAAGACCCAACAACGTCATGAAGCTGTGCGTGCTTTTCTCGAACCATTGCCATGCTGATACAAATGGAGTAAATCAAGTTAGTGGAGCTGACCAATACAAGTGATTGACACACCGTACGCTGGTGCTTCATCGATGACAATTGTGTTGGAATTGCGATTGCCCGTAGCAGAATCCGAAATCCGTTTGACCGACGTCAAGAACGTCTCCTTGGAGAAAACCTCCACATCCTCTGGATTCATGGGGCTTTGATCTCACAGAACGGGTAGATGTTTAAGAGTACCCCTACACAGAGAAGAACAAAATCGATGGAACTCACAGAAATAGCGAGCACTTACATACAAGAAACGGCTCAACGTCATCACAAAGGTGTCCAATACTTAATTTTACCGACGACAACTTGCTGATATCATAATAAGGTGTGCTCTTCACATCTGAAAGAATGCGGTAGATGAACGAGAAACCGTTCTGCAATTTCCCGACGCTTCATTTTTTGTGAATACGATTCTGCCGGTCTAAGCTACAACGAGATGTTTCAATCTTCTCTCGTGCCAGCGATATCTTCATTCCCCCATGCTGACATTTTCTACGACTCGGATAGTGACGATAGTGATAGTGATGTGGAAATGTTGTTCAGCGCTGATGATTTCGTTACGGTCGCTGAGGATCTTTTACTCGTGAAACTCCGTTGTTTTCACCCTAAACTCGACGCTACGAGCTTATGTACTGCATTTCAGCGAGAATTAGGTATTGTAAGAGACGCACAGGAACTGGAAACACGACTACAGAAACTCCAGTCACCAGCCCTGCGAGCTCTTTTCGTGTTGTACCTGAAAGCGGCTAGTATCGCTAAAGAATCTCAATACGCAACGAATACAGGATTAGGAATTCTACCTGAATACCAAGCACTCCTCGAGAGTTCACGAACTTCGTGTGAGACGCAGCTCTTTCAAATGATGTACGATTTGGATAAGACCCAGCAAGAAGAAACTGAAACACTGGTAGTGGAAGTGTCAGGTAGAAACTTTCCAAAGTACACCCGTACGGTCTGTAAACCCGAGTTTCGCCGTTGTTGCAAGAGTATCGATGATTTGTTCCGTCGCCAGGTGGAGGGAGAAACAACAGCATCAAATCAAGCTTTCACTTTGTGCGCAGCTCAAACGCTGAACGAGAAACTATTGATCACAGATACAGCCCCTCGATATGACTCGTGCAATGTGTTTAATCATTTTGAGCAGCCAGTCTTGGACCGCCTCGTCCTATTTGCTAAAGACCCGAACATTATGGAACGACTAGCACTTCAAAGGCAAACTCAAGTGGAAGCAAACCGTATCAAGCAACAATCCGCGTATCAACTTCGATCTATATTCGAGACGCTCCGCCTTAAACAAGCAGAAAGACTTGAAGAGATGCAGACATGGGAATTTGAGACTATTAAAAATCAGCTGGAGAAGAATCTCGAGGCAGATCTCCAACATATTCGACGAATGCACGCAGCCTTGCTCAATCATGAACGGGCCAAAATCAATGCCAAGTACGAGGAGCAAAAGACTGTACTAAGCGAGAAGATCAAATGCATGCAGCGCGAGGTGATAGCGTTGCAGAAGAAATGTGATAATAGTGGTTGGCAAGGACTGGAACGCATGATCATGACCACTTCCTTGCAGGTGGAGCGAATCTTTGGTACTAGTGAATATCTGCTTCGCCTGCTCATTCTCGCAGAAGACCTGAATGCAGACTCACTGCGTCGTGCACTGGTGAAATATATCAGTGAGGAAGACAAATTACCACAATTTGTACTTCGCCGTGAACTTACAAGCAAGATGATCGCGGAGACTACAGTACTCGCAATTCTCAAAGAATCGACGACCAAGGATCTACGCGAGGTGGCTAGCTACGGAGCGAATTTTCTTCACCAGGACCTGGTGTCACGCGAGCTTCACACTCGAAAGGTGGAGTTTGGGAGATTCTTAGCGGGTCTTACTAACGACAGGCTTCGAGCTGCAAGACGATATGCTGTGGCAAAGAAATCTATCAATACCAACTTGAAGGACCAGAAAACAGAGACCTTAATCGAAGCAGATAACCAAGCAGACCCAACCGATAACGATGAATCACTGTATGTAATCCTGGATGCCGAGTTTGATCAATTCGCTTCAGCGTTAGAAGACTTCCCAGAGATTTTATCACAAGAATTCACTCGTCGCCGTGAATTCTCAAGTGTGAAAATGGACAGTACCGACATCGAACAATATGTGAGTTTTGCTGCTGAAGACTGCGTATTGCAATTGGAGGCATCACACCGATATTGCACTGTGTATGCGACGAAGGAACGTCGCCAAGGTGAGTCTGGCAAATGGATGTTTGAAGTCACCATCGAAGTTTTTGACGGAGATGGAGAAAGTTTGTTGATCGGATGGGATGTTCCGCGTAATTCGGACTCGACAGCGAACATCAATGAGTCGCTCGCGTCTCCAGCCAATAAACAGCACACTGACGTTGACTCAAGCTCCGTGGTGCCTGGGATATCACCAAGTGACGATGGTCGGAGTTTTGGTGTAACTTGGCAAGCGGATGGCGGGCTTGACATGGGAATGTTGCATGCCAATGGAGTGTCGAAGTCGGGAGTTCCCAGCTTCCGAGCTGGTGATGTCATTGGTTGTACAATTGATCAGGATGTGCAGCTCCGCACTTGCGTTTTTATCTGAATGGTGATCTTATACTTCCCTTGCGTCGCACTACAACAATTCCAGTAAGTGGTGGGATGTTGCAGGCATCTGATTGTACTGAAATTCCTGTAAGCTTTGGTATTGCTGTGACGAATCCAGCTTACCGACTGATGCCGGTGGTTTCGATGTATTCATCGAGCAAGAAACCACGGATGCGAGTGAGCTTTAACTTCCGAGGTGACTTTAAGTTTCCAGTCGCAGGATTCGATCCGTTTGGTGCCCCACTCTAAAACTCGAGTATCTTGAGTGTTGTGTTTGGGTGTTTTGTTGGTATACTCACACAGTTCCTACCTTCGCTTTACTCTTACGGTTAGTTTCGTCCTCTATGACAATAATCTACCCATCGACGCGCCGCGACGGTGATATAATAGCAGCACTTCTGGGGCGATTCCACGCTCACGATATCCTTCATTTAATCCAGACCCGAGTACATGTATTACCGCAACTGAACTACTACCATTACCCACCGCCATTAGCGTCAAGTAACCCCCATGACAAGAGCCCTTTTCTTGTCTTTCCTGGCGCACAACATTACGGTATTCGCCAAAGCGAAAGCAACACATTATTCATCGGAGCCTTCACTACAAGGACTGTTGGACTGAAAGAATCGTTATCACCTTCCCTCAACTAATGGCAGTAGTCGGATCTGTCTAATACACACAGAAATGCAGATTCAAAATCTACTAGGCAGTGACTTGAGCAATGCAACATCGTACATGTACTACAGGTACTCGTGAAGGCCATGAAGAATCGGCCTAGGGTTGACTTAAATCGACCACGTTCCTCGGATGGGACCCCTCGATTCTCGGGTCGAATGGAGCTGCTAAGGCAAAATGGAGCGAGGTCGACCCTGTTCCCGCGCGGTGTCAGTCCAAGCAGGACTGTTACATCCCAGCAATCTCCCTAGTCATCACCTAGGCAATAAATCCGGGACTTGATCTCAGAGTAAATTTGCTGCTGGAGTTTCACAGACCCAGAAGTCAATAGATTGTCTTATATCCTTCAATTTTTTGTTAACTACACTGAACAGCAGTGGCGCTGACAAATACCCGTGTTAATAGGGCCATCCAATCTCAATTATCGTAGGGAAACATCAAAAGTTTAGACTCAAAGCATGCGCGCGAATGTGATGGTGAAATCCCGTGCAAGTTGACATGGACAGGTTGTCTGTACGTGACAGAGCGGAAACGTCAGTCGTTATTATGACTCATAATGTGTTTGGTTTTGAACAAGTCTGTCAATTACTAGTAGTGTCACCAAAATCATTGTTGCTCCTTCTAACGAGCCACACAAATTGATGTTAGTTTACCTGGTACAGCAAAGTCATTATCCACGCCGTCGCTGAGTAGATCAATCAATCCAAAATGGTTGGGGGCCTCCGATTCGCTGTGCCATTCATCAATTCTTTCCCTACTCTCGCAAACGATGTACACTTAAAGCACGGTATTCGCATAAAGGTTTGTCCTTCATAGTTCCGCGATATACTCCGGTAGAGGAGTCTGCCGCACCACATGACCCTCCTTACGAGAGTTTGGTTTAAATGCGCGACTACTGTAGATGCAGTCGCTGCGCGTGCTGTGCGTACGACGGTCTTTATTGAGTCCCTCATTTACGCCACGAACTGCATGCACGTTTCCCAGAGAATCGACGACGAATCCAAACAGTACACGCATTGAGTCTAATCGTGGGATGCAGTAAACAATTTCAGTTGGAACTTCCGACTCAGGATGGTGTCACCATCTTACCAACACTGCCGACCTCATCACCTGTCCCAACCTTGTGTACCAACAAACGTTTTGATGTTTTACGTTTTCAAGAACATAAACCCCGTTCATCTGTGTTGTTGTCAATGTGGTGAAAAAAAACATTCGTATAATCTTCAGTCTGGGTGGGAAGGTGGCAACTGGCAGTGAAGAAATGTAGAAACGAAGATCAACAGCAATCCTAGCCATTTCATTTCTCAATTGTCGATTACGTGTCGATTTTGTCGTGCTATCGCACTCCTCCTCATCAGACAATCCCACAAAGATAAAATTAGTGTAATCATTGATAACCGATTCGACTACATGTTCCACAAAGATGAAATTAGTGTAATCATTGAAAACCGATTCGACTAATGTAATACCTGTAGTTGTAAACTTACTCTATAAAATCCTGAAGGCTTTGTATCCTGACACTCGTTTTGTCCGTGTTGTAAATGTACGTTTCTTGAGTACCACAAGCTGAATTTGAAAGGGGATATGTTACTACGTTTTACATCATTCAGAAGTAACGAATCATTCACCAAGAATCGTTAAAAGCACTCGACATCCCCAGAGAACATACTGTGAAATAGTAAAGTCCAAGGCGATCAGTGGAGAATTGCTTCGAGAATCACAACTATTCTCATACATGCAAAATGTAGGTGCTCCGAAGAGTACACAACCAATCCAAGTACTTGGGACTTTCCTCTCTCCTAGAGTGTACATGTGTACCTACGATATTTTGGGCTATTGTTTATGTGCAACTTGCAAGATCACATTTATGATGGTATCACTGGCTCCATGAAGCAAGCACTGGTATTCAAGCTTATTTCACATTTTACCAACACAAGCCCAAATCATCACTGCTGTCAGCAACAAGAACGATCAGTTTCAACTCAACAATGAAGTTTTCTCGAGTTAGTTTGTTTGCGTCGATGATATCGACATTCACCCATGGATTATCTTTCTCCGAGCTCTCGACTGGCCTCACAGTTGACGAAGAGAACCGCATCTACGGGGGATCGGACGCGAATATCAATAAGCACAGATACATAGCAAGTCTACACAATAACGGCACAGATAGTGGTGTGTTTTGTGGGGGTACATTGATCACACCTGATTTCATTCTCACGGCTGGCCATTGCCTCGAATGGCTCCTATACGACGTGTACGCTTCGCTTGGATCAAAGGACAAAATGGGCGATCACTCTCGGAAGTCCGAAATGATACGAGTTGTTGAGGCTTTCCGCCACCCTTCATACAAAATCTTTACTAATTCTCTGACTGTCACGCACGATGTGGCATTGTTCAAGCTGGAAACACCTTCAAAGATCAAACCAGTTCGCTTGGCTGCAGCAGATGGATCGGACAACAAGTCTGGAACGATGGCTACTACACTTGGTTGGGGATTGGTAAACAACGAAACATTTAGTGATATACTTCAAACCGTTGACGTCGAGATTATCACAAATACGAAGTGTGCCAAACTGTACGCCGACGCGGATGAGAAAAGCATAGTGGACGATTCGGTCATTTGTGCAGGCACTGGTAATGGGAAAGATGCGTGCAACGGTGACTCGGGTGGTCCGCTTCTTGTGAATGATGTGCTTGTTGGTGTTGTGAGTGCTGGACCCGATGTCTGCGGTGTTTTACCTGGAACATATGCTCGTGTCTCCTACGCTTTGGACTTCATTAATGATATCATCGACGGCAAGTCAATTGGTGATGTCACGGAGTTGTTGACCGCTGGAACGAGCATTTTAGTTGAAGCTACTCCGTCTCAAGACGGCTCGTACGACGACAACGCGTCCCAAGAAGGAAAGTAGCATTTGGTTGGTATTCACATTACTAGCAGAACAGATCGAAGGCAAGTTGCTAACGGATCGACGCCAAAACGGTCGGTAGGCTGAACCTTTGACGACGCCCCCGAGGGCCACTCAAGCTTAAGGTTAAATGCAGTTCATGCGTTTCAACACGCAATGTTTCTTGAAATGATTTCGTTTTAAGTTAGGAAAACTTTATGTTGCAAATTGGATTGTCATTCTTGTTAGTCATACCGTCGAAAGCAAAGTGGAAACTCGAACCGGAAAAGGTACGTCAATGCAATGGATTTGGATATTAGCAGCATTCTGGTTCGCGCAGTTATTATTGCTCTTGGATCTGCTTACGCATCCTGCTCAAAATCTGAGTGCGCTGTATGCGTAGATACTCCACACCCTCAGGTGATAAGTCATCTTCATTCCGCGTCATGATATCCCATTCGAGTTGGCGCTCCAACACTTTCAGTTTCTTCGCGGCGGCATCTTCTCCAAGTTGAAAATCAGTTGTTGGGAACAGTGGTAAAGCCACCTGAGTGGTAGTGTCAAGGCGTTGTTTTACATGTCTGGATGTATCATCCTCCACATCACTTTCCAAATCGGCTCTTAGACGTGTTACTCTAACAACTGAAGGATACGTACTTGCAACCAACTCAGGATTAGGTGTCAACGACTGATCATCATATTCTTCATCTCTTGGAGTAGATGCTTCGCTGTCAGCTTCACCATCATCAGGAGTCAATGATACATTTTCAGGTATCGGCGCTTTGGTTGGAAACATTTGATCTTCTTTAGACGTTGATGATTCATTTTCAGCTCCATCATTGTCTGGTATCAATAGTGGCTTCAGGATAGTTGACCACTGTGCATGGTGGATGAGAAGTCGTGCTGTGATTTCGTACTCGAAATCATGCCCGTGTGTTGCCCGAAATGCCTCCTGCACTGCTGTAAAAGCTTGTTCGCAACGGGCTTCCGCATCTTGCCCACTAAGTTTGCAGCCTTTCCACAGATGCGTGAACGTTGTCAGGAACTCAGTTAAATGGGGTAGAATTATATTCCACTGGTTGTAGAGCTCATGAAACGTCTTAGCGTGCGCTCTAGGCGTAAGGCTAGAGTATTCTTTTCGAACAAGCTTCCAGAAAGACGTGCATGTTGCATGCGTACGGTCTCCTATAAACTCTTTAGTGAGTTTCACATCGTACTGAGCTGATTCGTTGGCAACTTTAATCCACGAACGACTCAAGTGCTCGAGATCATCAGCGTCAAAATCCTTCTGCTCCATCCCTGGAATAGCTTTATTTGAAGGGGGAGGACAGCGATTTCTACACCCTTTTCGCGGCATAACTGGTTGTTGACTGTCGAAGCAGAACTACAGATTTCACCCAGGAGCGTTTCCCAGAAATTTGAAGGAAATACATAGGAGTGGCATCCAGTTTCAATTTCACTTAACTACGGTCGGCACTAGGCTAGCATTGTTCATATTTTCTCGCGTCCGTTTTCCCTATCGACTATCAACTTTGTTCTGGTCCATGTCATGAAGTCATTCCACTGAAATTGACAACTAGAGGCAATGCTTTAGGCTGGGAGGACAGAGAATGCAACTAATAGAAGCTTTAAAAGTGGTGAGGAAATTTGTGTTCTCAGCTTCAACCCAAAAGACATTGGAACACATAGTCTGCGTAAAGGCAGCACTCGGAAAGTAAATGATCCCACTCCCGATTTTGACCCATACGCAGGTAATTGTTTTTGCGTTGTGCGAGTCTGAATATGGTGATACGGTATCACTGATACCCTCTTGTGACCCAAATCTGCTGAAGTAAAACGCTCATTGTTTTGTAAACACTTCATATTGCGAAAAGTTTAGGGGCACTTCCTAATCGGACACCTCGCATATTCTGCGAGTTGGAAGCCGCTACTACTGGTAGAGTCCACTGCATTACAACTACAGCAGATTGCATAGACTAATTTTGAGCATTGACTAATTTTGATCTTCTAAATTAGTCTAAGATTCAATGAAATTAGAGGAGTGCCTTTTTGCCACCCGTACTATTCATCACTAAAAAACGTACCGACATTCATCACTAAAAAACGTACCGACTTGCCTTCGTTATTACCGCTCGAGTCATTTTGGTGCCTGTCTCTCTATGGACTTGTAGTCAGATATTTCAATTTCTTTATTGCCTGCAAATTCCTCAGAATACCGTTTGATGATTTCCTGTAGATGAGGGAAGAGTTGACTTGTAAATAGACTTCATCTTTATTCAAAGATTAGCTGCAGCGCATCACAGTATTGCGAGCGCAGTAGGCATCACTCTTACCTTGCTTCTGATTCACTTCTCTAACAGCAGCAGCTGCTAATTGGAGGAAGAAGCCAAACCACGTCGCCAATTTGGCCCATTTTCAAGACTAATTTTGAAAATTTAGCTCAGACAAATTGTGAATACACCATAAATAAGTCTGACATAGGCTAATTTTGAGCTCAAATTAATACTAAATAGTAGCAGAATTGGAGACACATTTCAAGCGACACTCTGACCACCAAATCTACACACTTTTATGTAATAGTAGCCTCAGTCTGTGGACTATCGACTCAGGCAACATTTGCGAATTAAAGATATGGGGGGCCCCCCCCGCAATAAGATTGGTTAGGCTGTTCAGCCAGCTAAAGCTGTCCTCCCAGTAAAATGGCACATACTAATCATGTGATCAATTGCATTTAGTGGCAACGTTATGAAAGGCACCATTTGGAGATATTACAACGATTGAGAGGATGGCGAACACACCGTTCATATCAGTGGAGGGCTAGTCGCATTCAGAGCGAAGTAACATTAGATCTTGGGATCAGTAAGTCTACACTGTAACTGAAGCAAAGTACTTGCCGAGCCCGAGTAGCTGCTTTGTTTACTTCTGTAATAAGTACGTAAGCAAGTATTAATGATAGTTGCAACGTACAAAGACAAATCTGTGATGATACTAGAGGCTGCATACGACGTAGGCTCAAGTTGCTGTTCGAGTAGTAGCACGGTGGCCTCCAACTCATATCTGCTTCTGTCATAGCAAGCTCAGTCCTTCGTTTCGGCAACACATCAATAAATTACCAAGTTTCTTTTACGCAATGAAGTTTACTCTAGTTGGCCTGTTCGTGACAATGAAAGCGACTTTCACCCACGGTGCTCTTTTTCCGAATCGTCGATCGACCCCACACCTGACAAAGAGAATCTACGACGGTAGATCGAACGCGAAAATAAATCAGCACTATTACATGGCGAGTCTAATCGATACTAGTGTCAAGACAATGTTTTGTGGAAATATTGATTCAGTCATTTGTGCAGGCACTAGCAACGGCAAAGATGTATGTACTGGTGACGGAGGTGGTCCTCTTCTGGTGAAGGATGTGATGGTGAACATTGTGACCAGCGGGCCAGGCGATTGTGGTGTTCTATTTGGGAAGTACACTCCAGTCTCTTACGCATTGGACTTCATGAATGATATCGTCGATGGTAAATCAACCGACAAGGTCACGGAGAAGCTCACCGCTGGAACGAAGCTTCTACGTCTCAAGATGGTTCGGCCACTGCTTGAAACTACTTCAAGTAATAATGTCAGTCTACTGAAGTGCAAAGACTACCTCTTCACATTGTGATGCGTTACTAACATCGGCAAGGCAAATCAGAATCAACACCAACGCTTCTTGATTAGGAGTGCTAGTATTTGTCAAGGCACAATACACATCGAATCCAGTACAGGTTGAAATTCTCTTCGATCTTCGTGTTTTCCAGCTGCTGAGAGGCCCTTCGAGGCGCCACTTGGCGGGTTTTTGCAGTTACGATCGAGTGACCAGTCAGCTATCGACTCATATGTCATGGTCTTTTGGATGTGGACTCACTCCACTACCACATCCTCAGCGTCAAGCGTCACAAAGGCTACGACGAAGGCATTTGCTGTCGATACGATCGACTCGACAGCACCCCGACCGTCGTACCTCAAAGCTGATCCGTTGATGGCCAACTATATTTAGAACTGTCGAAGCGTCGCGTGTCGTTTCGGTCGCTGATAGTCAGTCCAAGTGAATGTACATACCCCGTTTACTCCCATACCCTGCTACAGCTGCTATCAATAATGTCAGTTATCAACACATTATTACCTTCCTACCACCATAACCTGCAACAGAACATGTGCGACGGCTCATCAACCCTCGAAACCTCATATCTCTTTCCCCCTGCTCACTTCGAAAGGATCTCAAAGCGACGCACTCGCCAGCCATGGATTACCGCCAGTACCAGGCGCCACAGCCAGCCAACACCATGCTCTCGTCCGCACGAGGCATGGCGCGTCTCAACGGCAGCAACCGCGCCGCCTGGAACGCCATGGATCTGGAAATCGGCGCTCAAGCGCCGCCTCCCAACGCACGCAACGCCCCCGAAGACGACCGCGCGCTGTCTGCCCGCAATGTCCTGCTACGCCAGAAGCTGCGCGAACGCAAGCGCTACGACTCGGCAGACGACGCCATGAAGAAGGCGGCTGCACGTGCAGCGAATCGGTATCAGCCTCAGCCTCAGACGCCTCCAGTGCAACAGCCTCCGCCGAATCAGATGCAGCCAAGCGAGCAGCCCTTGTCGCCAGCTCAGATCGGCCAGTCGGCCTTCTTCAATGCCATGCAGAGCGACAGTCCCAAGCGCAATGTACAGCGCAATGCGCCTACATCGCTGTATGAACCGCCTGGAGGAGCTGAGCACGGACGCAACGTGCTGATCCAACGCAAACTGCAGAGCAAACAGTCGTTCGACTCGGCAGATTATCAGATGGCCAAGGCACGACGCGGACAAGAGATGGAGGACACGCACATGGAAGATGTGAGTGAAGCGGAACAAGCAAAGGAAGAAGACGCCGCTAGTTCGCCGTGTGCGTCCTCAACCAACGCGAGTCGACGTCAGCAATTTGCCAGTATGAGTCCCAGTCGTGCTGGCAAGTATGGTGCATTGGAGAATAAGAAGAAACCCAGTCGACGGGATTTGCTGGAAAAACAGCAAGAGGAAATCCCTGCTGAAAAAGCTCAACAGGGATCCAACTACGGAAAACTATCGGCAGCTCATGTGCTGATTCGACGTAAACTGAAAGAACGCAAGCGTTTTGACTCGGCGGACTATGCGATGGAGAAACAGGGACAGCCAACGGATGTGCCTGCGGATGTCGCGGCTAACCCGGCGGCTCCAATTGCTGGAGCTGTGCCTTTTGGCACGTCGGGAGCTTCACAGGCATCGATTGACCATCAGGTGAAGCACATTAAGCTTTCGGAGGATCCCAGTGGACGTGTGGTTTCGGCACAGCCTGTGGTTGCAAATGCTGCTCAAGCTGCGTTGGCTGCTCGAGCAGCTCGGTATGCAGGGCTTAAAGGTGCTGGAAGCGCGAAGCCCACGACGGGTGATAGCGCTCCACAGGCAGCGTTGGATCGCTACGGCCTTGACAAGAGCGCTGCACCCACGGGTCCCGCCGCCGTCGCACGCAATGTGGTTCTCCAACGGAAGCTTGCAGAACGCAAGATATTCGACTCGGCTGATCATTTCCAGAAGGCCGCATGAATGCAATAGGATGCACTATGGCATTGCACCATTTTGCATCGAGAGGGGAGCAGCCACACGAGGGATTGAACGAAGCGTGACTAGTAAGTGACATGTGTATTAGTGATGGTTGGGCATGCACGGCGCGAAGCAAGTGTCGAGCAAGTGGACATACGTGTGACCAGACGTCTCGGGGTACCAACCAGGGGACTCGCAGCAAGACAAGAATCAGTGACCATCGACACCAGCGACATTGGAGGTGACACCGCTACCCGAAAGCGCAGGAGTGAGCTTGATATATTTTGCATGGACAGCATTTTTATAATTTTCTTTAAATGAAGTGAACACGTAAATGAGAAATACTGCGATGCACGTTTGAGATTTATCAGTGAACAGTGCATCACAGGCTACTCTATTATCACTTACACCCAATTATTATAAAACTGTATACTCAAGACACGAAAAGTGTGCGTAGTACCACCACAAGACCGCAAGACAATTCTAGTGTTTTCACCATATCGTTGACATTTAAAAGAACCATCGAATTCTTCAGCGCCAAAACCAACAATGACGCTGTTCTTTATGCCCTACGTTTACTTTTTCTATCCGCGTGAAGTGTCTGTGTATTCTCACTGCGAATAGCTCGAGTTTCGCGCGCATTGACGGCATCAACAAAACTTGCTAGGTCAGCTTCGTTAGCGGGTGGTAAGTCGCTGCCGTAGAGAGCAAACAACTCTGCTGAAGTGAAGCTGCTAAAGAATTCGGATGCCTTTTCAGTGCATGAAGCGCAAAAAATCAAACGGTTGCTGCATGTTGAGCATCCTTGTAGCATGTGCACGAACTCAGCTTCTGTAGATGCAAAGTGGCTCATAGCAGGAGACAGTTTTCGCATTAACCGTTCGAGCTCGCGCTTGTCTGGAATTGATCACAGCAAGGTAATAGATCAGGTTTTCAACCTTGACGGCACCAACAAACCAATGCATCACCTCGGATCATGGTCTCGTTCGTCCTGTCCTGTTCAAATAGTAGGAGCCCATCGTGGCTGTCCAACGTGGAAAGTGAGCGGTAATGACGGCGTTTAGCTTCGCAAATAGTCTGAAGCTCCCGATCACATTTGTCTTTGACTTGTAAAGCCCGCTCAAGTTTCATTTTTCCTGGCGAAGCTGTAATATTCAACATATTATTTGAGAAAGCACGGCGACAGGGAGGTGGAAATAATCAAACCGATCATGTTGGCGTCGATCATTTCACTCTTTTCAGCAAGGGAGGCTGCAGAAAGTGTGAT
Source organism: Phytophthora palmivora (assembly GCA_008079305.1). Classification (NCBI taxonomy): domain Eukaryota; phylum Oomycota; class Peronosporomycetes; order Peronosporales; family Peronosporaceae; genus Phytophthora; species Phytophthora palmivora. The sequence continues at coordinate 25,583 of VOQZ01000855.1, read as the reverse complement.
TTAGTTTGATCATTTCATATATTCTTTGAAATACTTACTTTCACGAGTTACGAGACTATTAAAGTCGATGGGAGCAAGTGTGTGTCGACTCAGCTTTCTGCAAACGAGTATTCCATGCAAATTAGCGATGGTTTTGGTTTTAGTGTTTAACGCACATAAAATGTTTTTGTTTGTGCTTTGGCGATCGCAATGACGCATGGCTTTTGTTAAAAGCGTCTGATCCGGAGAATGCGCGCCGCATAAACTTGCCATTGATATCCGAGTCATCGATTGCCTCCGGCATTATTCAAGTCTAGTATGGAAGAGAACTTGCCTTTCTGTTCACCAAGAGCGTCCAACTATTTTTGATCAAGGCCAAACATTAACGTTGAATAGCAAAGAAACAGTGATTGTCTTTGGAGGTAGAAATAAATTGTTCGGTTAACGTGTTTGATATTGCAATGATGTAAGGAACGAATTAACACCCTAGAATTGAACACATTCACTAACGAGGAGCTTCTCTCACATCACAGTGGCTTCAGATCACTCAATGACTTTGGAGCAGATTCGAGTTGCGTTCTGGGAACGAGTAGTGGAGAAATACACAGCTCCATCCAAAAGTGCCAAAGAATTGCAAGAGCTTTGGAAATCTATGCGTCCTAGTAAATGGTAGTATGGCTCCAACAATTACTGAAGCAAAGTTCAACACTATGCGCCATTGAACAGGTAATTGATCTACTGATGAGGCACATATCTTGCCTCTGGCAAGATACGACCGCAGTCATCTCGATCTCCTGGATTTCCTCGACCATCACTGGTTCCATATCCAAACGAGCATGAACATGTCCCCTGGCTGTAATCGCAATAGCCTCTGTTGGAGCAGACGGCGTTTTCTTTCGTTCCCTTTTGACTTATCACTCCATCTATGGCAACTCCATTGTCAGCGGTGGCAAAATTAACGGCTCCACTCAATGCTGTAAGACTCGTAGCGACAACTCTCAGTGGTGGGATATCACCATGATCTACTGGGAAGGTGACGGTGATAATGTTAGGAGTTGAAGCTGGAGCCGAACACGCTTTTGTCCCGAAAGAATATTCAACGACAGGATCCTCAAAGCCGAATGAAGTCATGAGGATGTTCCGAAGAGATATTGATGTGGCATCGAAAGGGATTCTAGTCGATGTTGAAGTGCGATACTGGAGACGAAAGAAACCTCCCGTTGCTGTGCATTTGAGCACTTGGATCTCGTCCACTTGGTCTGTTGTAACTGGGTCATCACCCTTTGTGCACGATCCTGCGTGAATAGGAGCATAAAGGATTCATTCAGTACGTGAACAGTACAATTAATGAACATGGCATCTCAACGTACGCTTGCTGCAGTCATAGCCTTCGTAACCACGATCGCACTTGCAACCCAAAATACTGTCGCGATCGAATGTTTGTATGTTGTTTGGGTCTGTACCGTAGTCAAACTGCAGCGATGGGGAGTCTGCGTCTGCCTCTAATGAAAGTTGCCTGATACTCAAACATTGCCCGTGACCACTGCAAACAGGATTTCCCGGACATGACACTGTGTCGAAAACACACCAAGACCCGTCAGATTTCTGAGCTACTGTACAAGCTTATGTCAGATATACGTACTCAGTTCACAAGCAGCACCTTCAAAAGGAGTGTAGCAGGAACATATACCGCTCGTGCGGTCACAAGTGCCTGCATCAGAGCATGTCGTCCACTGATTGTGCACAGTATTACTTGCTGATGGTGCGGTAAACCATGATGGCCCTGTCGGGCATTTCCCTGTTGCAAACGATTCACAATAAAGCGTTAGCGTCGAGGTGTGAACCTGTATGAGTTAGCTCTCTTACGTGACGAGCAATCTCCAGTTGACCATCCTTTTTCGCAAACGCATTTGAACGACGGTGAACCCGTGCAGTAACCATGACCACTGCAAGCAAGTTCCCCTACACAGGCTTCGATAGGCCCACCGTACAAGTTTTGGTCATTCGCACAGCCGCAATCACCACGGGTACCAGGATTTCCATATCCGTCACTCGATCGGTAACCTGGCATAGGATTGATGAAGCATTGACACTTTCCAGTTTCTATGAGTCAAGAATTCCAACTTCACGTTAGATATGTGAAACCCTTCAGAAGACCAGCTACAGTTGGAAGTGTGAGGTTGGTACCATAGTTACACTCTCCTCGATTACTGCAGAATTCCCACTCTTTTGAACCTTGTACAGATGCCCTTCCTGCTAATATACCGCCTGCCGATGTCGCAAATACGCTTCCTCCAGTAAGATAAACGACACCTTTTAGTGATCCCATCACTTTGATCGGAGGTTGCCTAAGTTTACATACCAAAGACAAAATGGTGTTAGGTGAAAGCGATTGCAAGCAACAATTTAGCGTCGCGTCTTACGGGCCGAACTCGCTGATAAACTCAATCGATATTGCATGTGCAAGTGTGCTGTCACACACAGTTGTCGCTCTCGTTGTGCCAAAGGTGACTTTTACGTCAGGAAGCGTCTTGAGCGAAGCCAGAATATCTTCAAATTGTGAAAGTGTGGCATCGAACGGCACTTGAACGTATTGACCATTAAAGAAGAGTAAAAAGGACCCTCCTGTCGCGGTACACTGCACAAGTTGTACCTCATTCTTTTGACCCGTGGTCAACGGATCGTCTCCTCTTGGGCATGACTCTAACTCGCAGCGCAAATCAAGCAAAAAGGTGAGTTAGACAACACAAGCAAGCAATTTTAGGCAATGTGACGTACTCATCGAGCAGTCGTAGCCGTGGTAGCCCTTACTACACTTGCATCCATACATCATGACGGCATCCCACGCAATATCGTACAAAGGTTCTGTGCCGACTGCAAACGTTGCGGAAAGTTCTTTGAGCGACAAGCACTGGCCTGCATTATTGCATTTATTGGCGCATCCCACTACAACACAATGATCCATCGGGTCAAAAGGAGGAAAGCTGCTGCATAATGACCGGATTTGAATCACGTACTGCGCTGACATGCCGAACCAACAAAACCCTCATCACACGTGCATTTGCCTTCTTCATAGTCACAGACGCCCTTGTTTGAGCACTCGACGAGGTAGTGCGCGTCATCTACAGCTCGCGCAGGTGCCACCCACGCCGGTCCAAGTGGACAGCGCTCTACCATAACCAACACAGAAATCAAATTAGCTCTAGAATCTTCCTGTAGCAATGACAACGCACTGTGCGAGCAGTCGAAGCCAAAGTGACGCGAGTCACACTCGCACAAGTTGTGCGTATTGCAGGTGCCATGTCCCGAGCAAATCTTATTATTGTATACACCACGAGCACAAGCTGCATCCGTCGTATCAATCAGCAGCAACGTAGCAACCAGCAGCTTCCTCATACTTTAGCAATGAGCCGTTACAGCAACTTCAACGTTACCTTTGTGTATCGTACACTAACTAGTGTTCCACACCTCATTTACGTGCTACACATGAATTCGTAATTACGTCTCGTCCGTAAAAACCCAATCAAATCTTGTTTGGCGCGTAGTCCACCAAGAGCCGATCCTTTGTGTCTGTGTCTCCTCCCCCTCTGTGCACCATGTCGATGGTCTTTGACGAGTATGGACGTCCCTTCATCATCCTGCGGGACCAGGAGCAGAAGGAGCGTATCAAGGGCGTTGAAGCCATCAAGAGCAACATCCTCGCAGCTCGGACAGTCTCCAGTCTCCTCCGGACGTCACTTGGACCGCGTGGCATGGACAAAATGATGGTCAGTCAAGATGGAGATGTCACTATTTCGAATGACGGAGCCACTATTCTGGAACAAATGCAAGTGGAACATCGCGTAGCCCATCTCCTTGTCGAACTTAGTAAGTCACAGGATGATGAGATTGGAGACGGGACGACTGGTGTCGTTGTACTGGCAGGTGCACTACTAGAGCAGGCTGAGAAGCTGCTGGCCCATGGGTTGCACCCCATGCGCATTGCTGATGGCTTTGAAGAGGCCTGTGAGATTGCATGCAAGCATTTAGAGGCTATTGGCGACGTCATTCAGTTCTCAGAAGAAGATGCCACGCCGCTAGTGGAGACTGCAATGACCACATTGTCGTCCAAGATTGTTAACAAGTACAAACGCCAGATGGCGCAGATTGCAGTGGATGCAGTCATGAAGGTAGCCAATTTTGAGACGAGGGACGTGAACTTTGACTTGATCAAGATGGAGGGCAAACCTGGAGGCACTTTGGGTGAAACTGCACTCATTAATGGCATTGTCATTGATAAGGACTTTTCGCACCCGCAAATGCCCAAGGAAGTGAAAGATGCCAAGATGTGCATTCTCACGTGTCCGTTTGAACCTCCGAAGCCCAAGACGAAACACAAATTAGACATTACTAGTGTGGAAGCGTATGAAAAGCTATACAAGCAGGAACAGGAGTACTTCACGACGATGATCAAACAGGTTAAGGATAGTGGTGCAAACCTTGTCATTTGCCAGTGGGGATTCGATGATGAAGCGAACCACTTGTTGCTCCAGAACCAACTACCTGCTGTGCGTTGGGTTGGTGGTGTTGAGCTGGAGCTTATTGCTATTGCGACGGGTGGACGCATTGTCCCGAGGTTCTCGGAGCTTACGGCGGAGAAACTGGGTCGTGCTGGTACCGTTCGTGAGGTTGCATTTGGTACGACCAAGGAGCGTATGTTGGTGATCGAAGACTGCGCGAGCTCAGACGCTATTACGGTGCTGGTACGCGGAGGCAACAAGATGATCGTGGAGGAAGCGAAGCGCTCGCTGCACGACGCCATGTGTGTGACGCGCAACCTGATCAAGAACAACCGCATCGTGTACGGCGGTGGCGCTGCTGAGATTGCTTGTGGTATTGCCGTGCGTGAGCATGCTGATAACACTACCGGCATCGAACAGTACGCTATTCGTGCTTTTGCGGATGCTCTAGAGGACGTTCCCATGGCTCTGGCGGAGAACAGTGGTCTGAACCCCATCGATTCGCTTTCGGCTGTGCGCGCCCAACAGCTCGCTGAGAAGAACCCGCGACTTGGTATTGACTGCAACTCGTCGGGCACGAACGACATGAAGGAGCAGCAGGTGTTCGAGACGCTTATCGGCAAGCAACAGCAGCTGCAGCTGGCTACGCAGGTCGTGCGGATGATTCTCAAGATTGATGATGTCATTATTGAAGGCTCGTACGCGTAGGCTAAATCTACTGCTGGTATGCAACCAACCGCATGTAGCTGGCGTGGGGGTTGCTACAGTGGCAGAACTAATGGACGATTTTAGTTTATAGTCTTTCGCGCTGGAGTTTGTGCGTGATCGATGCACGTTGGCATAAGGACTAGTGCTTACGACAATGCTTCCGTTACGCAGACAGAACTATCTGTTCCAGAGTCACATGAGTGGTGTGTTTTGAAGCCGAAACAATTCGTAAGGTTAGGAACGTCTTATTAGTGGTCAATCCATACGAAGCAATGCCGGCTACACTACCCGAGCCATTCACGCCTATACGTGTCATATCCGCACGAAGACTGAAAACGCAGTTAACCAACGCCTTGTCTATGTGGAGTACAGATTGTAGTGACTTTGAAATGAACTTGAGAGTGGCCAATATCAAGCGGTTTTGTAGAACGGAGAGTGAGAAACGAAGGGCACGCCCTCATGGTCAAGTACAAATTCGTTTGAATTTATTACGGTTATAACGGTCACTGCTTCCCACTAGATAACCTCGTGGCTCCGGGACATTGTCGGTTGATTTACCATTGACGATATCATTCATGAAATCCAACGCGTAGGGACACGAGTGTACTTCCCAGATAGAACACCGCAATCACCTGGCCCGCTGGTCACAATGTTAGCCATCACATCCTTCACCAGAAGAGGACCACCTCCGTCACCAGTACACACATCTTTGCCGTTGCCAGTGCCTGCACAAATGACTGAATCAATATTTCCACAAAACATTGTCTTGACACTAGTATCGATTAGACTCGCCATGTAATAGTGCTGATTTATTTTCGCGTTCGATCTACCGTCGTAGATTCTCTTTGTCGGATGTGGGGTCGATCGACGATTCGGAGAAAGAGCAACCGTGGGTGAAAGTCGCTTTTATTGTCACGAACAGGCCAACTAGAGTAAACTTCATTGCGTAAAAGAAACTTGGTAATTTATTGATGTGTTGCCGAAACGAAGGACTGAGCTTGCTATGACAAAAGCAGATATGAGATGGAGGCCACCGTGCTACTACTCGAACAGCAACTTGAGCCTACGTCGTATGCAGCCTCTAGTATCATCAACGTTGCAACAATTATTATACTTGTGTACGTACTGATTTCAGAAGTAAACAGCTACTCGGGCTCGGCAAGTGCTCGGAGTCGAGGATCATGGATTGAGGTCGCGAAAACGGAATATTTACTGTTATCAACCGATTGTCATTATCTTTGTAGTATAAAGACCACAGCGAAGGTCATGTAGAAATTCACAAGGAAGAAGCTACACACGTAATTTATATTCGGGAATAACAAAAAATCGTAAGATGGTGAGTGATAAGCTACTCTGAATTACTTGTAGTACTGGGATCAGACCAAGTCATAAGCCCATCATTATAATAGTGGTTGAAAACAAGAAAGCTGGTTTGTTCTATTGCCTACAATTATTATATACATACCTTGCTTTCGTGCATCTGAATATATAGCTAGCGAACTTGTGAATAGTATCTAAGCAATAGAACGCACATTCACATGGTGTTGTCCGTTTACTTGCATTTCTTGTGCACGGGCTGTTTCCAGTGATAGCTTTAGAAGTAAGAAAACTCGGTGACAACATCACTTTCCACTGCGAGACGTACTAAGCTTTGCCGCTGTTAGTCACTAGCCGCCAACCGCCAATTATCTTTGAAGTAGTGGCGCTGCGCAACAAGAAACCGACGTTGGGAACAATATCTTGCTAGTGCAGTTTCAGCGGTGGATACTTGTACTTTGCTTCAGTTACAGTGTAGACTTACTGATCCCAAGATCTAATGTTACTTCGCTCTGAATGCGACTAGCCCTCCACTGATATGAACGGTGTGAGCGTCCTCCTCTCAATCATTGGAATATCTTCAAATGGTGCCTTTCATAACGTTGCCACCCAATGCAATTGATCACATGATTAGTATGTGCCATTTTTGTCAATGTCAGGTTGATACACTGGAGGGGCTTCACGATATCGACCAGAACAAGGTTGATAGTCGATAGGGAAAACGGACGCGAGAAAATATGAACAATGCTATGTCATGGTAGATTTTTAGCTGCCTAGTGCCGACCGTAGTTAAGTGAAATTGAAACTGGATGCCACTCCTATGTATTTCCTTCAAATTTCTGGGAAACGCTCCTGGGTGAAATCTGTAGTTCTGCTTCGACAGTCAACAACCAGTTATGCCGCGAAAAGGGCGTAGAAATCGCTGTCCTCCCCCTTCAAATAAAGCTATTCCAGGGATGGAGCAGAAGGATTTTAACGCTGATGATCTCGAGCACTTGAGTCGTTCGTGGATTAAAGTTGCCAACGAATCAGCTCAGTACGATGTGAAACTCACTAAAGAGCTTATAGGAGACCGTACGCGTGCAACATGCACGTCTTTCTGGAAGCTAGTTCGAAAAGAATACTCTAGCCTTACGCCTAGAGCGCACGCGAAGACGTTTCATGAGCTCTACAACCAGTGGAATATAATTCTACCCCATTTAACTGAGTTCCTGACAACGTTCACGCATCTGTGGAAAGGCTGCAAGCTTAGTGGGCAAGATGCTGAAGCCCGTTGCGAACAAGCTTTTACAGCAGTGCAGGAGGCATTTCGGGCAACACACGGGCATGATTTCGAGCACGAAACCACAGCACGACTTCTCATCCACCATGCACAGTGGTCAACTATCCTGAAGCCACTATTGATACCAGACAATGATGGAGCTGAAAATGAATCATCAACGTCTAAAGAAGATCAAATGTTTCCAACCAAAGCGCCGATACCTGAAAATGTATCATTGGCTCCTGATGATGGTGAAGCTGATAGCGAAGCATCTACTCCAAGAGATGAAGAATATGATGATCAGTCGTTGACACCTAATCCTGAGTTGGTTGCAAGTACGTATCCTTCAGTTGTTAGAGTAACACGTCTAAGAGCCGATTTGGAAAGTGATGTGGAGGATGATACATCCAGACATGTAAAACAACGCCTTGACACTACCACTCAGGCGGCTTTACCACTGTTCCCAACGACTGATTTTCAACTTGGAGAAGATGCCGCCGCGAAGAAACTGGAAGTGTTGGAGCGCCAACTCGAATGGGATATCATGACGCGGAATGAAGATGACTTATCACCTGAGGGTGTGGAGTATCTACGCATACAGCGCACTCAGATTTTGAACAGGATGCGTAAGCAGATCCAAGAGCAATAATAACTGCGCGAACCAGAATGCTGCTAATATCCAAATCCATTGCATTGACGTACCTTTTTCCGGTTCGAGTTTCCACTTTGCTTTCGACGGTATGACTAACAAGAATGACAATCCAATTTGCAACATAAAGTTTTCCTAACTTGAAACGAAATCATTTCAAGAAACATTGCGTGTTGAAACGCAAGAACTGCATTTAACCTTAAGCTTGAGTGGCCCTGGGGGGCGTCGTCAAAGGTTCAGCCTACCGACCGTTTTGGCGTCGATCCGTTAGCAACTTGCCTTCGATCTGTTCTGCTAGTAATGTGAATACCAACCAAATGCTACTTTCCTTCTTGGGACGCGTTGTCGTCGTACGAACCGTCTTGAGACGGAGTAGCTTCAACTAAAATGCTCGTTCCAGCGGTCAACAACTCCGTGACATCACCAATTGACTTGCCGTCGATGATATCATTAATGAAGTCCAAAGCGTAGGAGACACGAGCATATGTTCCAGGTAAAACACCGCAGACATCGGGTCCAGCACTCACAACACCAACGAGCACATCATTCACAAGAAGCGGACCACCCGAGTCACCGTTGCACGCATCTTTCCCATTACCAGTGCCTGCACAAATGACAGAATCGTCCACTATGCTTTTCTCATCCGCGTCGGCGTACAGTTTGGCACACTTCGTATTTGTGATAATCTCGACGTCAACGGTTTGAAGTATATCACTAAATGTTTCGTTGTTTACCAATCCCCAACCAAGTGTAGTAGCCATCTTTCCAGACTTGTTGTCCGATCCATCTGCTGCAGCCAAGCGAACTGGTTTGATCTTTGAAGGTGTTTCCAGCTTGAGCAATGCCACATCGTGCGTGACAGTCAGAGATTTAGTAAAGATTTTGTATGAAGGGTGGCGGAAAGCCTCAACAACTCGTATCATTTCGGACTTCCGAGAGTGATCGCCCATTTTGTCCTTTGATCCAAGCGAAGCGTACACGTCGTACAGGAACCATTCGAGGCAATGACCAGCCGTGAGAATGAAATCAGGTGTGATCAATGTACCCCCACAAAACACACCACTATCTGTGCCGTTATTGTGTAGACTTGCTATGTATCTGTGCTTATTGATATTCGCGTCCGATCCCCCGTAGATGCGGTTCTCTTCGTCAACTGTGAGGCCAGTCGAGAGCTCGGAGAAAGATAATCCATGGGTGAATGTCGATATCATCGACGCAAACAAACTAACTCGAGAAAACTTCATTGGTAGTTGAAACTGATCGTTTTTGTTGCTGACAGCAGTAATGATTTGGGCTTGTGTTGGTAAAATGTGAAATGAGCTTGAATACCAGTGCTTGCTTCATGGAGCCAGTGATACCATCATAAATGTGATCTTGCAAGTTGCACATAAACAATAGCCCAAAATATCGTAGGTACACATGTACACTCTAGGAGAGAGGAAAGTCCCAAGTACTTGGATTGGTTGTGTACTCTTCGGAGCACCTACATTTTGCATGTATGAGAATAGCTGTGAATCTCGAAGCGATTCACCCTGGACTTTACTGTTTCACAGTATGTTCTCTGGGGATGTCGAGTGCTTTTAACGATTCTTGGTGAATGATTCGTTACTTCTGAATGATGTAAAACGTAGTAACATATCCCCTTTCAAATTCAGCTTGTGGTACTCAAGAAACGTACATTTACAACACGGACAAAACGAGTGCCAGAATACAAAGCCTTTAGGATTTTATAGAGCAAGTTTACAACTACACATGTACCAGTGCATGTACCGTTAGGCGAATCGGTTTTCAATGATTACACTAATTTCATCTTTAAGGAATTGTCTACTGAGGAGGAGTGCGATAACACGACAAAATCGACACGAAATCGACAATTGAGAAATGAAATGGCTAGGATTGCTATTGATCTTCGTTTCTACATTTCTTCACCGCCGGTTGACACCTTCCCACCCAGACTGAAGATTATACGAATGTTTTTTCACCACATTGACAACAACACAGATGAACGGGGTTTGTGTTCTTGAAAACGTAAAACATCAAAACGTTTGTTGGTACACAAGGTTGGGACAGATGGTGAAGTCGGCACTGTTGGTGAGATGGTGACACCACCTTTCGAGTCGGAAGTTCCGACTGAAATTGTTTACTGCATCCCACGATTAGACTCAATGCGTGTACTGTTTGGATTCGTCGTCGCTTCTCTGGGAAACGTGCATGCAGTTCGTGGCGTAAATGAGGGACTCAATAAAGACCGTCGTACGCACAGCACACGCAGCGACTGCATCTACAGTAGTCGCGCATTTAAACCAAACTCTCGTAAGGAGGGTCATGTGGTGCGGCAGACTCCTCTACCGGAGTCTATCGCGGAACTACATGTATGAAGGACAAACCTTTATGTGAATACCGTGCTTTAAGTGTACATCGTTTGCGAGAGTAGGGAAAGAACTGAGGAATGGCACAGCGAATCGGAGGCCCCAACCATTTTGGATTGATTGATCTACTCGCGACGGCGTGGATAATGACTTTGCTGTACCAGGTAAACTAACATCAATTTGTGTGGCTCGTTAGAAGGAGCAACAATGATTTTGGCGACACTACTAGTAATTGACAGACTTGTTCAAAACCAAACACATTATGAGTTATAATAACGACTGACGTTTCCGCTCTGTCACGTACAGACAAATTACCTGTCAATGTCAACTTGCACGGGATTTCACCATCACATTCGCGCGCATGCTTTGAGTCTAAACTTTTGATGTTTCCCTATGATAATTGAGATTGGATGGCCCTATTAACACGGGTATTTGTCAGCGCCACTGCTGTTCAGTGTAGTTAACAAATTTTTTTGAAAGATATAAGACAATCTATTGACTTCTGGGTCTGTGAACTCCAGCAGATTTACTCTGAGGAGATCAAGTCCGGGATTTACTGCCTAGGTGATGACTAGGGCGATTGCTGGGATGTAACAGTCCGGCTTCGACTGACACAGCGCGAGAATAGGGTCGACCTCGCTCCGCTATGATTTAGCCCCATGCGACCCGAGAACCGAGGGATCCCATCCGAGGAACGTGCCCGATTTAAGTTAATGCCAGTCCCCTAGGCCGATTCTTCATGGCCTTTACGAGTAGCTGTAGTACATGTACGATGTTGCATTGCTCAAGTCTCTGCCTAGTAGACTATGAATCTGCATTTCTGCGTGTATTAGACGTATCCGACTACTGCCATTAGTTGAGGAAAGGTGAATAACGATTCTTTCAGTCAAACAGTCCTTGTTGTGAAGGCTCCAATGAAAAATGTGTTGCTTTCGCTTTGGCGAATACCGTAATGTTGTGCGCCAGGAAAGGCAAGAAAAGAGCTCTTGTCATGGGGGTTACTTGACGCTAATGGCGGTGGGTAATGATAGTAGTTCAGTTGCGTTATCGTGAGCGTGGAATTGCCCCAGAAATGCTGCTATTATAACACCGTCGCGGTGTGAATGCTTGGCAGATGGGTCGACATTGTCATAGAGGATGTAAGAGTAAAAGCGAAGGCAGGAACTGTGTGAGTATACCAACAAAACACCCAAACACAACACTCAAGATACTCGAGTTTTAGAGTGGGGCACCAAACGGATCGAATCCTGCGACTGGAAACTTAAAGTCACATCGGAAGTTAAAGCTCACTCGCATCCGTGGTTTCTTACTCGATGAATACATCGAAACCACCGGCATCAGTCGGTAAGCTGGATTCGTCACAGCAATACCAAAGCTTACAGGAATTTCAGTACAATCAGATGCCTGCAACATCCCACCACTTACACTTTCAGGTACAACACGAAAAGAGCTCGCAGGGCTGGTGACTGTAGTTTCCAGCTCCTGTGCGTCTCTCACAACACCTCATAGCAACGAACTTTCTCGCTGTTTCTAAATTATTTAAGCTACGCTCCGTCTACTGCAGCTGTCAAAGGGCATCTGCCTTCGACACGTCCCAGCAACGCGACACTTACTTGGACATCATCATCTTGACGAACTCCTCGTAGTTGATCTGTCCATCGCCATCAATGTCAGCCTCACGGATCATCTCGTCCACTTCCTCGTCCGTGAGCTTCTCGCCCAGGTTCGTCATGATGTGGCGCAGCTCAGCGGCCGAGATGAATCCATTGCCGTCCTTGTCGAAGACCTTGAAGGCCTCGAGGATCTCCTCCTCCGAGTCCGTGTCCTTCATCTTGCGGGCCATCATGGTCAGGAACTCGGGGAAGTCGATCGTGCCGTTGCCGTCCGCGTCCACCTCGTTGATCATGTCCTGCAGCTCAGCCTCCGTGGGGTTCTGTCCCAGCGAGCGCATCACCGTGCCAAGCTCCTTCGTCGTGATGGTTCCATCGCCGTCCTTGTCGAACAGGGAGAACGCCTCCTTGAACTCGGCAATCTGCTCTTCGGTCAGCTGGTCAGCCATGGTTTCTACTTGACTACGTCAGGGGAAATCCAGAAATGAGAGCCAAAGTGGCGGATGTCGCTTCAAGCAGCGCGCGGTGATTCGTCAACTCGCTTCCAAGCGGCGCGCGGTGATTGGCTTTTTCGTGTCTGTACGGACCACTGACCGGTCGTACAATGTGTGTACGCACCCGTTTTATGGACTTTGGAATTGTATTTTTTGGACGCATACATTTTCAGCCAATCAGAAAGAGTGATGCGATCTATGGAAGAACGACTAGCGCTTTAAACAGCAAATGTATTGAAACCGTCGCGCTAATGTTCGAGAAAACGTGTCACTCTTTCTAAGTGGCTGAAAACAGTCGAAAGGACCACTCATTGGCTGAAACGAGTCTCGTTTCGATTGGCCGAAAAGACCAACAACATGTGGTCCGAATGTTGACCCATGGAAGCCCCGAAAATAGTAACTCGAAATGTACCACTTGGTGGTACCAAGAAATCGGTACATCCACGTAACAGACGACAATGGACTACCTCGATGCAGCACGCCGTGCTCCATGGGTCGTCGTGTACTTGGCAGCGGGCGTCGGCGTGCTGGCGAATCTGCTGGGCGAGACCTACTCCAATGCCGTCGCCGTGTGCGAGATGTACCCGCAATTCTCGTTCCACGAGACGCTACTCGAAGAGCTGACGATGCACCACACGCGCCTGCCGCTGGTGCGTGTGCACGTGTCGACGCTGCATCTGCTCGGCGCGTATGTCGCTGTATATGCTGCTAAATACTGCGGACTGCTGGATCGAGGCTGGCCGCTGCTGCTAGACGTGCTCTCAGGTCGCTGGCTCTATCATCAAGTATTTGAGGTTCTCCCCACCTAGTACGAGGCGGTTTGTGTACTCATTTTGACTCGTATAGTGCGTTATTAACGTCTTCCTTGCCAGCCTGCCATTCACAGAACCTGATGTACCCGAGTTGCTCTCGGAGGATGAAGCTAGAGCCGAAGATGAAGACGAAGACGGAGGTTTGGATGACGTTCCGCCTGTGGATGATGACGCGTGCAATGAAGCACTGGCGAAACTGGTGCAGGTGAAGATGCAACATGCGAATCGAACGATCCCCCGGCCAGATGATTGGCTTGTGTTTGACCCCGTACAGGAGAAGCTCGTGCTGCAGAAGCATGTAATGCGTGTGAACGGCAGGGAGCTCAATGGACACAACGCAGAAGGCAGTAAAGTGTCGCTTCCGCGTGAACAGGAACCTATAGGAGACAGGAACCAAGTACTGCTGCCTGCAGCAGATGCAAAGTATGCAGCAAAGCGGGTGGGGAAGGATGTCGACACAGAAACTGCGATGAACCAACCACAGGAAGTCGCAACGGGGATCAGGACACGATTATAGACACTCCTCCAGACCCTTTGATTCATGCGAGCGGAACGACAACACCAGCAGTAGTAAGTAAATAAGTCGCTCTCTCGCTTACTCTCGTATTCGTTCTATTCCTGCGAATCGTACACAGTTTCCTCTTCTAGCGGCCGCACCTTCGCAATTTGACGCCAAAGTCGAGCAGATCCGCCAAATGCAAAAGTCATGATGCGCTTGAGTGCCTTAGGGTGCATTTTACCAGCGGCTGGGTGTTTATCGCCACTACCAAGCTGACAACAGAGCTGGATCGAGCGAAGTACTGCATTGGGTGGTATGTGACCTCCAGACGCTGCTGTCCAGCTTCGTAGCGCCGGAACGAGACACTGCAGACTCACCAGCGATAGCGACAGCAATTGACTTTTCTTGGACCAGGTAACACGCCCGCTCGATGAAATGAAAATGAAGTACTCAGCGTCCCATAGTGTCATGCGTGTGCCCTGACCCATGCAGGCAAACCGCAAGTGCTCCAGGCAGCCATCAAAGCCCTGGTTACCTGGAGCTGGGAAAACCTTGCTACAGACCTTCGAGTTCAGCACCTCCTGAGGATAAAACGCCCGTAGCTCGTTCATCACCACCTCATTGTGACCGCACACCTTGCCAAATGCACCTCCCCACTTTTCAACGTCGACAGGCTCCTTGTTCGGTGCCCACTTGCTCAGGAATGTCGAGTCATTTTCTTTTCGTCGTGCGGCACAGACCTTCTTACGAACGGCAAGTGAAGTCGCATCCTTCGACGCACCATGACGGACGACACCTTCCCACTGACCACCATGAGCTCTGCCCTCCGCAAAGTCCATCCACCGAGTCTGAGCAGATGTGCGCTCATCCGTCATGGCTGTTCCTACAGCAGCATTGACAGTGACGAGACCCAGCACTTCCAACTTCTCGCGACGGTGCTGACTATCTGTTTCCTGTTCTCCGCCACTTGACGCATTGACATTATTCCCCCTACTGCCCGGTATTTTGCGTGTCAACACCACGTAAAGCTTCTCCGTCAATGCTTGCAGTCTTTGTTCATCCGGAGTCATCGCACGCTTTTTCTTCTTCAGTCCATTCTCATCTTCATCTTCCAGATCAGCTCCTTTTGCCATTTTTCGAGCCCATTTATCTTCCTCAGCAGCTCCAGTCTTACCAACCCGCTGTGAAATATCCACAATCTGTCGTGCCAGTTTCAGTCGCGACTGTAATTGCTGCAAACCCGGGGTTGTCAATTCCGGTCGGAACGCACTCGATGTCAACCCTACTTCTCCAGCAGTCACGTGGTGGACATGAGCGAACTTCGTCGCCACGTCAATAGCTGCACTGCTCACATCACCAACGAGCACCACATCCGCTTTCGCATTCGCCGTACTCGGCAGCAAATGGTCCGTCGTCACCAGCACCAGAGCATGCATCGACGCTGTCCCCGACGTCTTGAGTCTCTGCACCGTTTCATTCCGCTGTCCTGCTGTCATCTTGCGATGTAGTGCCACTGCTTGCAATCCAAGATGCTTAAGCATTCCTGCCAATTGAGCAGGTGACGTCTCGTGTTGGTTTGGCACTGCCACGACACAAGGACGAGGTGTATGGCGGGACAATAAGACCCAGTAGAGTCCAGCCAAAAGGTCCACGTCCTTCTTCACTTTCAACACACTCGATGTCGCGCCTTCTTCAGTCAATTTGGCTGCATTTGACACTGCTACGTTGGTGATAATGGCTTCATCCTGTTGTTTTCGCTTCTTGATCGTCTTGCGGAGTCCTTCCGAGTTGTCTTTCTTGCGTTTCTTGGGCTGATTCAGCTTCTTCTTGATGTTCTGCTGTGGTTTAGCGCCTCCACGTGATGCAGAGTGTAGTATTGAAGGGTTTACGACCACTAGCGAGTCTCCTTTCGGTCCTGAAGGCCGCTTGACATGACCTCGACGCTTGCCCATGGAGCTCTAATGGCTACTACGTCAGCTATTTTTCACTTGATTTCAGTATGTCAATCCGGCATCAACATGTTGATGCGCAGAAGATTCTTGTGGTTACACCACTGTGGTGTGGCACACACTCCTCAATCGACGTACGTCAGCAGTGGTCGTCATTCGTCCAAGTGTCCGCCAAACGTCACAGCTTCCCAGTGATACTGCAACGATGGCGAGTGAATGGACCCCTTCTTCATGGCGCAAGTTCCCTGCTAAGCAACAAGCTCCGTATCCTGATGAGAAAGCTCTGAAACTGGCACATGACAAGTGTAAGTAGCTCCTTTCCAAGGTCTCAATGTGTCAATGCCTCATTAATCCGTCCTTGGTCGATGATACAGTGAAGACACTGCCTGGACTAGTGTCAGTGCGTGAGATTGAGGCTCTGAAGACGCAGCTGGCGGACGTCGCAGCGGGAAAACGTTTCTTACTGCAAGGAGGAGACTGTGCCGAGCGGTTCCAGGACTGCCAGCCGGAATTGATCGAGAAGAAGCTCAAGATCATGATTCAGATGAGTCTCGTGCTGGTGTGGGGTGCACGTATGCCCACGGTGCGTGTGGCCCGTATGGCAGGACAGTTTGCCAAACCGCGGTCGAGTGACACTGAGATGCTCGACGGAGAGAAGGTGACCAGCTTCAGGGGTGAGAATATCAATGGATACGAGAAAGACCAACGCACTCCTGATCCGAATCGACTGCTGGAGGGATACTTCCATAGTGCTGCCACATTGAACTATGGACGTGTGTTGGTGAGCTCGGGTTTTGCAGACATTCACGATGCTGGAAAGTGGGATTTGGACTTTGTGCAGACTTCGTCGAGACGAGAGGAGTATCAGCACATGGTGAACGAGATCACAGATAGTCTTCACTTTGTGCATATGTGTGGTGTTGGTGCGGACTCGCCGCACTTGAAGACAGTGGATCTGTTTGTGTCTCACGAAGGTTTGGAGCTTGGTTACGAAGAGACTATGACGCGCAAGGTGGATGGCAAGTACTACAACGTAGGCACGGATTTCCTCTGGATTGGTGATCGCACGCGTCAGCTCGACCACGCCCACATTGAATACTTCCGTGGTATTGAGAACCCTATTGGCATCAAGGTTGGCCCGAGCATGGCTGTGGAGGATTTGGTACCGTTGATTCAGAAGTTGTGGAAGGACCCGGATGCTAACCCAGGCAAAATCACGCTGATCACGCGCTACGGCTGCGACAAGGTGGCAGATTTGCTCCCGAAGCACATTGCGGCGGTCAAAGCTGCTGGTCTGAACGTCATTTGGTCTTGCGACCCGTGCCACGGCAACACTATTGTGGCTGAGAACGGCTACAAGACCCGACCATTTGACCGTATTTTCGGTGAGCTGGAGCAGACATTGGAGATCCACCGTGAGGCTGGTACATCCCTTGGTGGAGTGCACTTTGAGCTGACGGGCGAGAACGTTACCGAATGCATTGGCGGTCCACAGGGGATCGACGAGGGAGATCTACCGCTTCGTTACACGAGCTACTGCGATCCGAGACTAAACTACTCGCAGAGCATGGAGGTTGCGTTCCTGCTTGCCAAGAATCTGTCGGTTCATCACGACTTGGCGCCGCTGAACGAGAAGTCTAAGATGCGTAAGCGCTCGATGGAAATTAGTGACCCGTCCAAGCGTATCCGTGCTGAGAAATAGAGCTTACGACCTGACCGGGCATGAGTAGATGACATCCAACATGTGACTTTGATGTTTAGCGTCGTGTCTTGGAGTTTGATCTTTGTGCTTTGGCAATGTTTGGATTAAGCAGGTAAGGTGTCCAAGTCTGGAGTCAGAAGATCAGGCAGGACTCCTGTCGAAGGACATATTACCGAAGCTCTGAAACACATACTACGTCGAAGTGAACATTTCATTCGTATTTGAGCACATGTATATGCAGCTCGACATCCTTTCGACAAGCGAACTCAAGGTGGAGTGAAGGCAATTGTGGGGCATCAAGTTGCCCTGAAAACCATGGCCCTATCAGTCGAAACATTCTTAGTGGACCAGCCTCCAAGTGGTAGACTAGATCGAACAACGAGTGCACAAAAGTGTTTGCAAGTTCTCCATCAGAGAACATGTAGAAGAATTACTAAACCAATGCTAGTGCATCGAGATGAATACCTCGTGCAATGATGTCAATTAATTAGGCCAGATCTGTATCACGAACTTCGTCGACGCGTGCAAGTTCTACTTGAGCTGGCTCCACAACTTTGTTGTTATTCAGCACTGATTTTGCCTCTGAGTCTGTGCCTCCGTTTGCTAGTTGGCGTTTACGTAAGTTGTCTAGCGTCGTAGTGGATGGTGCGTACAGATAGCACAGTGTGTACACATACACGTTAAAAATGGTTTGAAGGGAAGTCCATGACCCACCACTCGATGGGGTTGGCGACAATTCACCACTGGCAAGACCAGAGAATGAAACGATGATCATCAAGATACTGAGTACTACCAAGTAGCGGTAGCGCATGCGACGAGCTCGAATTTCACGGATACTCATTCCAATGAGAACACAGTACCACACGATGAAAATGGCACTCAGAAGTCCGCAAAACGCCTTGAGGAATGCAAAGGTGCTGTTCTCTGCCAAGGGATCCCAAGTCACATCATTGTTGCGGTTGTACTTGATGTAGCCGTAGTAAAGCACCATGATGAACCAGAAAAATGCCCCGAAAAGTAGCTTGGGTCCGAAGAATTTCGTGTTCGACACACCGCTCTCCTTACCCTGCAAGCGCAAGTTGTCAATGGCAACCAACCAAAAGAGTAGCAGCATCTGGAAGAACGTAACTTGGAAACCAACGCTGAGGATTCGAGCCGCGTTGCTACCATACGTTGCCTCAGTAAAGTAAAATGGATCGTTGAAAAGTATGAGCGACAAAGCAAGCGCCATAACGAATCCTTGTTCGACGTTCTGCTCACGAGATGATAGCTTGGTGACACTGAAAATGTACCAACCTGCGAAAAATGCCGACAGGAACATGAAAAAAAGCTTCATACCAATGAGCCAATTGGTAAAAGACTCAGTGCCCCACGTCTTGCGGAATTGAACATTCGAGCCATTTAGATTTAAATGCTCCGTGGAATTGAACAGAACATCGATTTGATAGTCATTGAAGTCAATATCTCCGAATCTCAGGAAGTACGCTGGTTCACAGTACGACTCGCCCTCTTCGCACTCGATGGTGACAGTCTTCTGAACGACGTTGGAGATAATTCCGCAGTAGTTTGATTGCCACTGGTTTCATTTAGGAAAAACCCTTTGGCGTGTGGAGTCATTGTGACATCGAATGAACGCGCAATTTTCTTCAAGTTTGGGAATGCAGCCTCGAGGTAGAAGTAGCGATTTCTCTGCTTGAACCCGTTCAGCCCGAATGAGTAATGCACCACGTGTAAACTCTGTTCATTGCTAGCAAAAGGGCGATTCGTCCGGTTCGTGCAGGAATCAAACATACAAGTCAATACTGACCTTTGCTCGCTAGACGAGAGATTGAGGACTTGATCAATAGCTGAAACTGTCCCATTCGCATCAGTGTCAGTGACGGTGGTCGTACTGTTAGGCCCAAGACATTCCTTGTATAAACTGACGGAAAAGTCCGAAGTGCATCGCGTTGGGCTACTTGTCCAATCCGAATTAGCAACAGCCGGTGAAGCACCGAATCCGATCAACACGAAGAGAGCGAGAAACGTGATAGAAATACTCGAGACCAACAACAATTTCAGCATTGAAATGACTTCAATCCGCATGAAGCTGCCATCTTCCATTGATTTCGCCTTCATTTCGATAAAAAGCTCCTAGATTAATTCACGTCGTTGGAAAAGCGAAAATGGTCGGAATGGGAGCAACCGTCCTTGCGATCATGCAGAGCTTTACAGGCATAGTTGCCGTTTTTGCAACGCATG
Source organism: Phytophthora palmivora (assembly GCA_008079305.1). Taxonomy (NCBI): domain Eukaryota; phylum Oomycota; class Peronosporomycetes; order Peronosporales; family Peronosporaceae; genus Phytophthora; species Phytophthora palmivora. Next base: position 5,494 of record VOQZ01000855.1, on the reverse strand, counting down.
CACTACCCAAAATAAGGTTTAGCCTTATTTTGGGTTCCGTAGCTCCTCGTAATTTGGGTCCATTCTCAGAAGCATGGGGAACACAGCGACCAAGGCACGAGAGGCTCACGCACAGGCCAAGAGCAAGCCCAAGAACAACCGCAGCGTACAGCAACAGAAGCTCAAGTCCGCCAAGGCCACAGGCGTGTTAGCACTGCCAGACAGCAAGCTCAAGAAGCTTCCAGAGGAGCTCTGGCAGCTGTCCACATTGCGCATTCTGGACGTCACGGCCAACAGACTGAGTGAATTACCACCGCAAGTGGCCAACCTCAAGGCTCTCAAGACACTCAAAGTGTCCTCCAATGTCCTCATGACCCTGCCGGACCTGTCGCAGCTTGAGGCTCTCACGACATTGGTGCTGGACGGAAACGTCCTGGAGGACATTCCCCATGCTCTGCCCCCAACCTCACCAAGCTCTCCCTCAAGGGAAATAAACTCCGTAGAGTCCCTCGCAGTGTCTTAGGACTCGTGCAACTACAGGAACTGGATGTGTCGGACAATGCTCTGGCCACTTTGCCCTCGAACTTAGGAGAGCTACAAGAGCTGCAGGACCTTAATGTGGACGACAACAAGTTGACGGACCTTCCAGCTGCTCTGGCGAGGTGTGCTAAGCTCAAGGTATTGTCGGCACGCAGGAATACGCTCGTTGGTCGATCAGCGGGGGCTAAAACGCAGCCTATTGCTGCTGAGGTGTTGCAAGACTCAGCGGTGCAGGTGATGAACTTGGAAGGCAACCCAATGACGAAGGAGGACTTACAGGGAATGGATGGGTTTGATGCGTTCCTCACTCGACGCACGAAGCTCAAGAACAAGGAGATTCATGGCGGACTGAACTCGGATCTGAGTCTTTGTGGACTCGAATAGATGGTGTAAATAATGGAGCGTGCTGGAATTTTGTTACTAGCTATGGACTTTGTAGTGACGCTCCTGGATCGGGGAGAGATGAGATTGAGTTGTAATTGTCGATTCGGATGGAAACACGATGTGAAGGCGTGTTTTTCTGGTAGTGGCAAGCTGTCTGCTGCGTACTTGTATGTTTCCTTCTGTTGATACAGCGGCGATTGCAGCCTCCAAGTCCATGTCAGCTGTGCCCCACTCTTGTTCCAAGACGGCAATGATCGAGTCCTCGTCCTCATTCTCCAGAGTTGAGCCACCAGATCGACGAGCAGATAATTCACGCACTATTTCTGCGAGATTCTGGGCTACAAGAGTAACCAGCGCTGGGTCGATGTCCGTGGACGACTGAAAACAAATATTGCCGACACTACTGTCAGTGTGTTTTGTGACATCGTACAGGTAAGCTCCGCCATCATTGTAAGCAGCTATGCGTGCTTCTTTTTCGTGGTTGAGCTGTTGACCGCGCCGATGTAATTTTGCGTAGACAATTGACAGATTCCTGTGTGCACGAGCACGACCCAAGCGACAGTCAAGTACTTTTGGTGAGCACAAATGGAGATCACGATGATGGCAACTCAACGCGTGGCCAAAATTCAGTTGAGCAAGTGCCAAGTTACCAAGATTGGCGTAAACGCGTGCCTCGAGCTCTCGATCTTTTTCTTTAAGCGCAAGTTGCAACGCTTCTTGCTGGTGCGCAAGGGCTGGACCATAAGCATGAGCATCCAGAAGCAGTAGTCCCAATGCTTTCACTGCTCGTGCCTGAAGTTTGGGGTCTTTGGCTCGTTGGGCGAGTTCATGTGCACGTCGCTGTGCTACGAAAGCAAGCTTGGTACAAGCCATGGCAACTTTACTAGTGGGAGAAGTCGACGCAACCACAAGTTCGCGAAGTGCTACGCCTCGATGGTGATGCAGCAGTGAATTTAACGCCAAATTTGCTGGAGACCTGGATTTCGAGGAAGCACCGTCATGAGAGAGCTCAACGGATTTTAACGCTGCTGTGAAGTGCTGGATAGCAGCCACCAATGCTGGCGGGTTCCCGTACAGCAGGAAGGATCCTAGCGTAACATTCCTTGCCAAGACGCGCAGCTTTGCTGCGGCAGCAGCACTCGCAGCTCGAGCCGCTGCCTCTAACTCAGTCAAGAAGAAGTTTGTGTCGTCATCGTCGTCCGTATCATCGTCAAGTTCTGTTCCAGGCAACACCGCTTCAATCGTATGAATGACTGCAGCTTGGACAGTTTGACGACTTGCAGGTCTTCGACTTGAATCAAAGAGCAGATTTCCTGAAGAGCGACAACTGACCAGCGGCGTTCCACTTCGGGCAGGCACGGAGGTACCATCCAGGGTTGGTGGCCACGCAGTGTCATCGGTGCAGTGGAAATCCGTGTTAAAGTTTTCGCAGATCCTTGACGGTGCAGTTCTCTTCTAGCGTATCGTGAACGCGGTCGAGTATTCATCACGAGATCCTGAAGGGATTCTCCATCGGCACTCCTAGATAATCTCGCTGTTGTGGCTTCCAGCAATGACCGCGTACATCCTGCTAACGCTGTTGGAAACGGCAAAGGTCGAAGTCGAGGTGATACTCCTACACTGTTATCTTCCCACGCCGGTGCAGTCAAACTCAACTCCCCACGAAGTGCCACCTGTCGGGACGAAGGTCGTAACGAAGCATCCGATTCACTGTCACCTGGAGATGCTGTTTCTTGTTGGTTGGAACTTCGTCTGGGTACGATAGGAGGAATTGTCTGTCTGGAACGCTCTGCCGACGATATTTGACGATCAGCCATGTCTTCCTTTGGAATACGTTGTTTGAGGTGTAAAGGTCCATTTCGCGATGGTGGGCGCGTGAAAATCCCGATTTCAGCTCGCTTGACGCCACCTGAGCCTGCACGTCGTTTACAAGGTACTGTCATTGTGTTGTTCTGCTGAACGTGGTGTTTGTGCTGCTCGACGTAGAAATTCGGGTACATTGATTGTACATCCATACGTCTTGGTCTCCTTTCAGTTGCCATGGATGCGAGTGGAATTGGTAGTGCTGCCATCAATATTTATAGGTTTGCGCTGCCATGACATGGGGAACACAGCGACCAACGCACAGGCCAAGACAGCCCAAGAACAACCGCAGCGTACAGCAACAGAAGATCAAGTCCGCCAAGGCCACAGGCGTGTTAGCACTGCCAGACAGCAAGCTCAAGAAGCTCCCAGAGGAGCTCTGGCAGTTGTCCACATTGCACATTCTGGACATCACGGCCAACAGACTGAGTGAATTACCACCGCAAGTGGCCAACCTCAAGGCTCTCAAGACACTCAAAGTGTCCTCCAATGTCCTCATGACCTTGCCGGACCTGTCGCAGCTTGAGGCTCTCACGACATTGGTGCTGGACGGAAACGTCCTGGAGGACATTCCCCATGCTCTGCCCCCCAACCTCACCAAGCTCTCCCTCAAGGGAAATAAACTCCGTACAGTCCCTCGCAGTGTCTTAGGACTCGTGCAACTACAGGAACTGGATGTGTCGGACAATGCTCTGGACACTTTGCCCTCAAACTTAGGAGAGCTGCAAGAGCTGCAAGACCTTAATGTGGACGACAACAAGTTGACGGACCTTCCAGCTGCTCTGGCGAGGTGTGCTAAGCTCAAGGTGTTGTCTGCACGCAGGAATACGCTCGTTGGTCGATCTGTACCGTAGTTTGAGTCAAACTGTTTGACATGCAATGGGACGGGGATATTTGTCATTCAGTTAAGGTTGATCAGCATGATGCAACAGACTAAAAGACACAAGCCATCTGCCTCTGTTCCTTTGATGCAACCGAGTCGTATCGACACGAGTGAATGGTTGACGTTTCCAGTGCTAACGGCTGTACGTCTTGTGTGTCGTGAGTGCCTTCATGCGAGTGGAGATGACAGCTTGCTTCGAATTATTGACTCCTTTCTGGACAATCTTTCCGGTTCGTTGACGATGCCAGTGGCGTACAAGAACTCGAATGGTAGCCTTCGATTGCTGCAATATCTTGCTGTACGTGAACCACAGACGATGGATCCGTTCCTCTTGAGATGGTATGTTAACACCGTGACAGGTGAAATGGCTGCGCGTGGTGATTTACAAGGCATCAAGTGGATTGCAGAAAAGTACTTGCCGGACGAATTCCTCACCGAGTCCGTAGCTCAAGCTTCTTCTAATGGACACATTTCCATTCTGAAATGGTTGTGGGAAAATCATCATGAGATGACCTATTGGGGAGGAATTGAGTTGTCTGGAGCCATCAAGAACAACCAATACGAAGCGGTCGAGTGGTTAGAACCCATATTGACCTTCGATTCGAGTGTGCCCAGCACGTGATGGAGTATGCAGCGATGTTTGGAAACTTGGAGATTGTGGAGTGGCTCTTTAACATGTTTGACGTGGAGATAGTCACTGCACTGAACTCTGCGGCAAACAATCGTCACTGGGGCATTATGCGATGGCTTATCAGCAATGGTAAACGCTCTGACCTGAATGCAGCCCGAAACGACGAAAATATATACACGACCCCAGCACAGCATGGCAATTTGGATATGGTCAAATTCTTGTTTGACCATGGGTTAGTTGGTGAACCTGATCTCGTTCTACTAGCAGCTAGTAGGCATGGTCACTTACACATCATCAAGTGGGTCCATGAAGAGAGAAATATTCCAATCCCTGGCGATGGATGGGCCATCGAAGTAGCTGCTGCGAACGGCAGCTGGACGTGTAAAGTATTTGTTTCAGAAGAGCTTCTACTTAAACATACGTCGTTCAACTTTGGATGCTGCTGCTAGATCGGGGAATCTTGTAATCGTTCAGTGGCTTCTCACAAACAGTCGAGTCCAATGTACACACCGTGCTATGGATGAAGCTGCTGGACAAGGATACCTTAAAATGGTTAAATGGCTACATGAGAACCGTACAGAAGGATGCAGTTCTTTGGCAATGCACTATGCAGCTGAAAATGATCATCTCGAAGTGGTAAAATGGCTCCATGCAAATCGAAGTGAGGGCTGTCATGTTTTAACGATGAAGAGGGCCGCAGAGAATGGCAACCTTGAGATGGTGCAGTGGTTACACATCAACAGACATGAAGATTTTGATGTTGACGGAGTCATGGACACTGCTGCGGCAAATGGGCATTTAAATATTTTACAGTGGTTTCACGAGAATCGCAACGGAGGATGCACCACTGCAGCGATGGATTGTGCTGCTGCAAATGGTCACCTGCACGTGGTGAAGTGGCTGCATGACTACCGTATCGAGGGCTGCACTCATCGAGCTATGGATGGAGCTGCTAAGAACGGGCATTTGGAGATTGTGAAGTGGTTGCACTTGAACCGAAGTGAGGGTTGTTCTACAATGGCAATGGACGGAGCGGCGGGAAATAGCCACCTGAGCGTGGTGAAGTGGCTTCAGCTTAATCGGTCACAACGGTGCACACCCCTTGCTTTGAAATGGGTTTTACGCAAGTCGAGACGGCTTGATACAGCGGTATTTCTCTTCTCGGATTTCCTGAGTCTCGAGCATTCAAGTTAGGACATGAATTTGAAGTTGCT